>JAFIRS010003351.1:0-141139 GCA_018342105.1 Gonioctena quinquepunctata | reverse complement strand
GCCAGAGGAGATTGAAAATAATTTGAAAAGGAATGCCACGTTTTGTTTGGAAGAAAAGAAAAATTCAATAATTTCAACATTATAATCAGAAAAACAACATTACCGTGTTTGTACACCATATACAAATATTCCAAAGCTGATTTCTGGATCTGAATGGTTCTTTCTTTTTGGTATTGGAGTTCCTGAGAGCATTGGATCGAAAGGGGATCCAAATTCTGGGTGTATATTGAACAGCGACAGTTCCAGCGGCAGGTATAAACTTTCCTAGTGCACATCACGAACTGAACAACTTCACTAATAACTCATATCACATCAGAAGAACTTTATTTCATTTGATTTTGAACTATTAAAGAAATTTTCACTTTCAAGGTAAAAGTGAGGTTGTGTATATTTTACACATGACCTTTTCTCATGATTATCCATGAAGATTTGTAGATTGACCATAGAATAAGTTATCTATCGTAGGCCAGGTTAATTTAAGTTTTCCTGAATAAAGGAAATAATTGCTTTTTGATACTTTCTCGTTTGTTTTCCACAATGATCAACAATCATACTTATAACCATTGAATATATTGAAATTTGACATCAAGCAGTGGCTAGTGGCTCAATTTCCTGAACCGGCTATCTGAGACCAGAGGCGTACCAACTGAGTTTAGCTGTGGTAAGAAAAGTGATAACAATTGGCAGCAACGTGATGAGAGAACAGTGACGTTAGCTAGCAATTATTATTACATTGCATAAATAATATTATACAGGGCGAAAATACTTATCCATATCATAACAATTTGGCTCACAACGAAGAGCGAAAATTATTAGCAATCTTCATTTTATAACAACAATTTATATTTGCAAATTATCATTATATAACAATTGGCGCCAACGCGGTGCAAAAATATATTAATTAAAAAAAAAAAATTTTATTTTAACAACCCACATTTTATAAAGTTATTTCCAAAGTGGGACAATATAAATTAAATTATATTTTACAATTCTCATTATATAACAATATATATATATATATATATATATATATATGTATGAAATTCACCATAAATAGAGGAGATTTTGTATTATGGTGATCGATCAGATGCTATTTCAGCCCATCAAACTGAATCTGCGACAGAACTTTCAGAATAGTTTGCAGCACAGATTGACACTTCGTGTATATATATATATATATATATATAGATATATACAGAACTTTCAGAATAGTTTGCAGCACAGATTGACACTTATATATATATATATATATATATATATATATATATATATATATATATATATATGCAAGATAGCCAGTGGCCATCCCAAGTAGCACAGAGTCATAAAATTAACATAATGACTTCTTAAAGACCACGTATTTGTATAGGGTTCAACTTCAGGTGGAGTATTTGTAGGCGTTGTAGGCATAGTGGATGAGTTGATAATAGAACTGGTTCAAATTGAAATCAATTGAATATTGAAAATTACCGAGATGATTCTTATATTTTCTTACCAAAGAATGTCCATGCGGAGAATGCAATCCGGCTTCACAAGCGTTGCTCCGAAGGAAGTTAGCGTTCGCGTGTTCTTCTTTCGTTGAAGAGACCGTCCTTCCGTGGTTCTTTGGTGTTGTTTGTTGCTTGAAGTGTCCAATGAGCTTCGTGCAGGTTCTTTTTCCTTTGAAGGATTGGGATCCACCTCCTTCGGTTAGGTTTTCCGTGTTCCGCAGGAGTTGAAGGATCCTACAGCGACTGCGCCAATTGTTATATCTCACTTTTCACTAAAGACTTTTTAAAAACAATTACTACTTCAAAAATGAGTATAGTAGACTCCTTTGGACTTCATTTAGCAAATATAATAATACAATTAAAACTACTCGACTGAGTGTCTGAAAACAACTAGTAACTAATGATGCCTCGCAGGGCTATTTATAATATTAAAAAAATGGTGACGCTGCTTAGACCAGCGAAATATTATCTGTAGTCAGTTTCTGAGAGCGGACGTGATGACCCTGGGAAGATAGCAAGTCAGCAGTTTCCTGGAAGGTAACCTGATACTCCTGGGATCCCAAGTAGCACACAGAGGTTTTACAGACGTCTACTAGACCTTTCGCAAAAGTCCATGATTTATGTCTTGTAATATGCTAAGACGTCGCTATGTATGCTAAGACGTCGCTATGTATGCCCATGCGACGTCACATCGACGTTATAAAGTAGTGGTAATGACATGCCAATATAGACTTATATAAGCCAGTGCAAAAGGGTCGTTCTGTGGTCTTAGTGTAGTCATTATATCATTATGCATGAAAGTCATAATCTCTCTAATATAGTATTACAATATGTATACCATATCAAAAGATTTGATATAACATCAATATAATATATAAGTCAGCCTTCCTTTACATGTTCATGATACTCTGTGACCGTGATAGTTATCGAGATAAAAATGATTTTCATTTATGTGTCTTTAAGAATTGTTCTGAAACTCTAGTGACCAAGCAAATCCATTTTTACAATCAAAATCCAATTCTACTCACTTCAAATTCATGCGCCTCGAAAATGAAGAGAGATAAATATTTATTCTCATTTCAGAAAAAATATATTTCATTAATCATTAATCGTTGAAATATGTAGACCATATTACGAAAGATACTTGATTAGCACATCTCCAATGATTTTTAAATTGATATAACATTTTTGTTCCAATATGGCTACCAGAATCATGTTATCAATCAATCGTAAAACATGGATGCCGTCCTTCTAGTATCGAAAAGTTGTAATTACTCCGGTATGTACTATTATACGAGTGTCTCAAAGACATCGCAATATCTTACATAAAAAAGTTGTAATGTAGTCGCTGTGACCACAAGTAGCAAGTTTTGTTGTGCTAAGTCGTAACGCTATCAAAACAGAAAAAGATATACACTGAGTGCATAAGCATTCCGCTAGTTCCGCCTAATGGAGAACGCTAAAAATAACTGACATTTACAATAAAGGTTATGTTGATGTTGAACAGTTATATTTAAATATTTTTTATGTATCACTCGAAGTGCACATACATATTATTCATGTCTTTCCTTGTTGTGAAAACAATTGAAGGAACTGGATGAACTTCATTTTTTTGCAGTGTCCCGATAGACTGATTAATTATTTCAGATGTTAATTTTGGGGTATGCACTCATCCTTCCTCTTTATATTTTTTTAAACGCTCCAGTTCTCTTGTCAGGCAGATTGGATTTTTGTTTTGGCATCTTAATCATTCATACGGAACTGAATATTCTACATACATAACACAATATACCTATCCAACAAAAATAACATAACCAACAAAAATAATCTCACCTAGATACATAATGTAATCATTACGACCAAAGTTCATCAGTTGATGAAACTACATTACATGAGTACAATATGTAGTCGTAGAAACGTTTCAAAATCTATTCATTAGAACCACATATGTTCATTGTCATAATAACCTCACAGCAACTGCTCTTAAGTTCTACTTAACGACACATACAATTTATTTACATACAAACCACAGTACAACTTCATCTCGAGAATTCTTTATTGTACTCTCGTTATATCTACTACACGACGTCATAGCAACTCCTGAAGGTTAAGAACGCACAATAACTTTGGTTTGAAACATACAATAGTGGTCTTTAAATCATTATTAATTTTATGACTCTGTGTATTGATGGCCACTGGCTATCTTGCATATATATATATATATATATATATATATATATATATATATATATATATATATATGCAAGATAGCCAGTGGCCATCCCAAGTAGCACAGAGTCATAAAATTAACATAATGACTTCTTAAAGACCACGTATTTGTATGTTTCAAAACCAAAAGTTATTGTGCGTTTTATAACCTTCAAATCAAATATTTTAAAATACTTTTATCCATGCGTGTAACACTGCTTACCGTATGACCATACAAGATCAAAGAACATTGGTAATCTTGCACATCAAAAATAAATTAAAAGGGAAAGCGGCAGAATCAATAAGTTCTCGAAATCCCCTAACCTGGGATGAAATTAGATTACTTTTAAATCAATACTTTGGTGATACTCGTGATTCAACCTCATTGATACAAGATCTCCAAAGAATTCACCAACTGCCTGGCGAATCACCTCTGACTTTCATAAATAGATTACAAACACATAATGCAAAAATGCACGCTACAATTCAGAAACAAAATCTTACTCCCGATCAAGAAACATCTCAAAGTTCACTCATTGAAACCATGACATTGAATACCCTTTTGGCTGGTTTAGAACCTCAAATTAGACTACTTATTAGAGCAGGTAACCCTACGGACATACTAACTGCAACACAGAGATTACGAAGGGAAATGCAATTGAATTATTTTCAACAGCAAAAATCTACATCGAAAAGAAATCCAAATACGCATTCTAACCAACCGAGAAAAATAAATTCAAATCCCAATCAACAAAAATTTTGCTCTTACTGTAAACGTCAAGGCCATGTTATATATATATATATATATATATATGCAAGATAGCCAGTGGCCATCCCAAGTAGCACAGAGTCATAAAATTAACATAATGACTTCTTAAAGACCACGTATTTGTATGTTTCAAAACCAAAAGTTATTGTGCGTTTTATAACCTTCAGGAGTTGCTATGACGTCGTGTAGTAGATATAACGAGAGTACAATAAAGAATTCTCGAGATGAAGTTGTACTGTGGTTTGTATGTAAATAAATTGTATGTGTCGTTAAGTAGAACTTAAGAGCAGTTGCTGTGAGGTTATTATGACAATGAACATATGTGGTTCTAATGAATAGATTTTGAAACGTTTCTACGACTACATATTGTACTCATGTAATGTAGTTTCATCAACTGATGAACTTTGGTCGTAATGATTACATTATGTATCTAGGTGAGATTATTTTTGTTGGTTATGTTATTTTTGTTGGATAGGTATATTGTGTTATGTATGTAGAATATTCAGTTCCGTATGAATGATTAAGATGCCAAAACAAAAATCCAATCTGCCTGACAAGAGAACTGGAGCGTTTAAAAAAATATAAAGAGGAAGGATGAGTGCATACCCCAAAATTAACATCTGAAATAATTAATCAGTCTATCGGGACACTGCAAAAAAATGAAGTTCATCCAGTTCCTTCAATTGTTTTCACAACAAGGAAAGACATGAATAATATGTATGTGCACTTCGAGTGATACATAAAAAATATTTAAATATAACTGTTCAACATCAACATAACCTTTATTGTAAATGTCAGTTATTTTTAGCGTTCTCCATTAGGCGGAACTAGCGGAATGCTTATGCACTCAGTGTATATCTTTTTCTGTTTTGATAGCGTTACGACATTAGCACAACAAAACTTGCTACTTGTGGTCACAGCGACTACATTACAACTTTTTTATGTAAGATATTGCGATGTCTTTGAGACACTCGTATAATAGTACATACCGGAGTAATTACAACTTTTCGATACTAGAAGGACGGCATCCATGTTTTACGATTGATTGATAACATGATTCTGGTAGCCATATTGGAACAAAAATGTTATATCAATTTAAAATCATTGGAGATGTGCTAATCAAGTATCTTTCGTAATATGGTCTACATATTTCAACGATTAATGATTAATGAAATATATTTTTCTGAAATGAGAATAAATATTTATCTCTTCATTTTCGAGGCGCATGAATTTGAAGTGAGTAGAATTGATTTTGATTGTAAAAATGGATTTGCTTGGTCACTAGAGTTTCAGAACAATTCTTAAAGACACATAAATGAAAATCATTTTTATCTCGATAACTATCACGGTCACAGAGTATCATGAACATGTAAAGGAAGGCTGACTTATATATTATATTGATGTTATATCAAATCTTTTGATATGGTATACATATTGTAATACTATATTAGAGAGATTATGACTTTCATGCATAATGATATAATGACTACACTAAGACCACAGAACGACCCTTTTGCACTGGCTTATATAAGTCTATATTGGCATGTCATTACCACTACTTTATAACGTCGATGTGACGTCGCATGGGCATACATAGCGACGTCTTAGCATACATAGCGACGTCTTAGCATATTACAAGACATAAATCATGGACTTTTGCGAAAGGTCTAGTAGACGTCTGTAAAACCTCTGTGTGCTACTTGGGATCCCAGGAGTATCAGGTTACCTTCCAGGAAACTGCTGACTTGCTATCTTCCCAGGGTCATCACGTCCGCTCTCAGAAACTGACTACAGATAATATTTCGCTGGTCTAAGCAGCGTCACCATTTTTTTAATATTATAAATAGCCCTGCGAGGCATCATTAGTTACTAGTTGTTTTCAGACACTCAGTCGAGTAGTTTTAATTGTATTATTATATTTGCTAAATGAAGTCCAAAGGAGTCTACTATACTCATTTTTGAAGTAGTAATTGTTTTTAAAAAGTCTTTAGTGAAAAGTGAGATATAACAATTGGCGCAGTCGCTGTAGGATCCTTCAACTCCTGCGGAACACGGAAAACCTAACCGAAGGAGGTGGATCCCAATCCTTCAAAGGAAAAAGAACCTGCACGAAGCTCATTGGACACTTCAAGCAACAAACAACACCAAAGAACCACGGAAGGACGGTCTCTTCAACGAAAGAAGAACACGCGAACGCTAACTTCCTTCGGAGCAACGCTTGTGAAGCCGGATTGCATTCTCCGCATGGACATTCTTTGGTAAGAAAATATAAGAATCATCTCGGTAATTTTCAATATTCAATTGATTTCAATTTGAACCAGTTCTATTATCAACTCATCCACTATGCCTACAACGCCTACAAATACTCCACCTGAAGTTGAACCCTATAGATTAAATGAAATATTTTCAATAATTCCAGAGTATGACGGTGATCAAATATTTTAAAATACTTTTATCCATGCGTGTAACACTGCTTACCGTATGACCATACAAGATCAAAGAACATTGGTAATCTTGCACATCAAAAATAAATTAAAAGGGAAAGCGGCAGAATCAATAAGTTCTCGAAATCCCCTAACCTGGGATGAAATTAGATTACTTTTAAATCAATACTTTGGTGATACTCGTGATTCAACCTCATTGATACAAGATCTCCAAAGAATTCACCAACTGCCTGGCGAATCACCTCTGACTTTCATAAATAGATTACAAACACATAATGCAAAAATGCACGCTACAATTCAGAAACAAAATCTTACTCCCGATCAAGAAACATCTCAAAGTTCACTCATTGAAACCATGACATTGAATACCCTTTTGGCTGGTTTAGAACCTCAAATTAGACTACTTATTAGAGCAGGTAACCCTACGGACATACTAACTGCAACACAGAGATTACGAAGGGAAATGCAATTGAATTATTTTCAACAGCAAAAATCTACATCGAAAAGAAATCCAAATACGCATTCTAACCAACCGAGAAAAATAAATTCAAATCCCAATCAACAAAAATTTTGCTCTTACTGTAAACGTCAAGGCCATGTTTTTAATGAATGTCGTACAAGACAATCTCAACAACCGCAACAAAATTTCCAAAGGCCAAATTTTCCCCAACAAAATACGAACTTCCAACAGAATCCCAGATTCTATCAAAACTTTAGACCTAATCAACCAAATCAATCAAATCAACCAAATCAATCAAACAATCAGAATCAATCCCAATTCAGACTACCAATAATTAGGCCAAATCCTAATTTCAATCAACAAAGGCCTCCAGCCATCCAACAAAACCCGAATTTTAACAAAGTCAGTTCTCAGCGAACTCACCACCTGAATACACGAAACCCCAGTGCTGATAATTATACCGATAATTATCAAGAATGCCAATATTCCACTAACGATAATTACACAGATGATTATCAAGATTCCCAAAATTTTGGTGCTGAAAGTTATACCGATAATTATCAGGAATACCAGTCAAATATTTCCGATCATACTAATGATCAGTATGATTTTGGATATTCGGAAACTCAGCCAAATCAATACAAAAATTTTCAGGATTTTCCAATAGGCCCAATATCTTTCGATCCACCGATCAATCAATCGATAGATCCCACGTCAGAGCTCCAAGCCCAAGTGCAAGCCCTGAATATATCAGACAATCTCAACCCAAACTTGAACTTTCCCGAACAATTGTTCCTATAACTCAATCACTCACAATCAATTCCAAAAACTTGTATTATATCATGGACGCAACCAATACCTATAAAATACTTATCGATACCGGTGCTGGTCTATCAATTTTCAAGCCAAAAACAGTTCAAAATTATTCTAATAGATCCCATGAAAATGTGGTGATACAAGGTATCACAGATCAAAAAATAATCATTTCTTAATCAGTAATGATACCCTTTCGTATAGGTAATCCTCATAAAGTATTCATTTACAATTTAGATATAGATTTCGATGGTCTCCTAGGATCCGATTTCTTGGAACACTATCATTGTATTGTCGATTTGAAAAATAAGCAACTCATAACCGACTTCAAAACGATTCCCCTGATCAAAGTAACGGACTCTGAGAACCCCTCTGAAAATGTAGTTGAAACGTTGAAAATGTAGTTGAAACGTAGTAGAAAATGTAGTTGAAACGTAGTTGAAATGTAGTTGAAACGTTGAAAATGTAGTTGAAACGTCTATGAATACAATTTTTATTGAACCCCGTATGGAATAGATTTTCAAACTAAAATGTAACCTACTAAACACCGAAGCTATACTGTTAGCCCAAGTGAAAGAAAATGTTAGAATACCCAATGCATTAGTGAAAATCAATCATAAAGGAGAATTTCTCACCTCTGTGATTGATGCTAATGCAGTGTCAAAAACTATCAATTTTTCCGATACAAAAATCGAACCAATTCAAAATTACTCTATTAATAATTTCAACGAAAATGAAAATTCTGACACACAGACAGACAGAAATTTTGAAATTCAAAATCAACTTCGTTTGGAACATCTGAACGAAGAAGAAACTGAACTCATTACAAACGTTTGCCTTGAATATTCGGATATATTTCATTTAGAAGGTGATCGATTGACGTTCACCAATGAAATACATTCTATTGATACTAAAGACGCAAAACCCGTGTTCACGAAATCGTATTGCTATCCTCAGAATCATAAAGAGATGGTGAAATGGCAAAATGCTAGAATATGGCATCATACGCCCTTCTATCCCCCCATGGTCGTCCCCTGTGTGGGTCGTCTCCAAAAAATCGACGCTTCTGGTAAACAGAAATGGCGAGTCGTTGTCGATTACCGGAAGTTGAATGAACCTACCATAGACGACAAATACCCACTACCGATGATAGCTGACCTCCTTGACCAACTTGGCAAATGCCAATATTTCACGACTTTGGATCTAGCCTCTGGTTTTCACCAGATAGAAATAGATACCAAAGACATTTCGAAAACTGCTTTCACAGTCGAGAATGGTCACTATGAATTTATTCGTATGCCATTCGGGCTGAAGAACGCTCCATCAACCTTCCAGAGAGTAATGGATATCTTACTCGGAATCCAGAATGAGCGATGTTTAGTGGACGACATCATCATTTATTCCCCTACGATTCATGAACATATATCTCGTTTGAACGAAGTCTTCAAAAGACTCAGACAAGCAAATCTAAAGATACAGCCGGACAAGTGTGAATTCCTCAGGAAGGAAGTAGCCTATCTTGGTCATCTCATTACCAAAGATGGAGTGAAACCAAATCCGAGCAAACTCGACTGTATAATGAATTTTCCTGAACCAAAAAATCAGAAAGAGATTAAATCCTTTCTTGGATTGGCTGGTTATTATAGACGCTTTATCCCAAATTTCGCTAAGATTTCGAAATCATTCATGAAATTACTCCAAAAGGATACCCCATTCATTTTTGGAAACGAATGCCAAAATTCCTTCCAAGAATTGAAACAAACACTCATTTCGACACCCATTCTCATATACCTACCCTAATTTCGAAGAGACATTTCTGCTTACGACAGATGCGAGTGCATTTGCCATTGGTGCGGTGCTCTCCCAAGGCACGATTGGTAAAGACTCACCAATCGCATATGCCTCAAGGACGCTCTGTTCCGCCGAATCTAAATATTCCACAATAGAACGGGAACTTTTAGCCATAGTATGGGCTGTCAAACATTTCAGGCCATACCTGTTTGGTAGATAGTTCAAACTAATCACTGATCATCGGCCCCTCACGTGGCTATTTTCTATTAAGGGACCCTGGTAGCAGACTTGCCAGATGGCGCCTCAAACTTGAGGAGTACGATTACGAAATCATTTATAAACCAGGAAAGATAAACAAAAATGCCGATGCACTTTCCAGGATCAAGATTGACCCACCAAAAAGATGCTTCATTCTAAATTCAAAAATGTTCTCTCCGCAAACGAACACTCTGACATACAAACAATTAGCGACAGTGAAGAAGAATAGCACGAACCAAAACCAGAACTGAAAGAAAAACCACCTGACACAGAAAATATTTCTGAAACAGAGGAAACACCGGAAAATCAACAAGAAACATTTTATGCTGAACATATCGAACAAGAATTCCGAACTTTCATACATTTATATCAAACGAAATCACTCCTTGACTACTCGAAAGTTCAATACTCGAACTGCCAATTACTTGACAAAGAAAACAAACACATTTCAATATTTCCACAACAAAAGAACCTCAAAGATTTTCATTACAAAATCTTCGACGATATATTCGAACAGAATTATGACTTTAGGAATTTAAAAATCAATATCGTATCGAGTAAAACGATCAAAACTCGAAAATACTATATTGTCCCTCTACCATTTGACGTTGAAACAGTAGTAGAACATTTATTTCTAAC
The DNA here is from genome assembly GCA_018342105.1 of Gonioctena quinquepunctata. Classification (NCBI taxonomy): domain Eukaryota; kingdom Metazoa; phylum Arthropoda; class Insecta; order Coleoptera; family Chrysomelidae; genus Gonioctena; species Gonioctena quinquepunctata. Next base: position 130,267 of record JAFIRS010003351.1, on the reverse strand, counting down.
CCTGTATAGACATCAAAACGAAATCGATCTCTCGAATACCTATTGCGTTGAGAATAACTTAGAACTCCCGATTCTTGAGATACTTTGTTTCATTTTCTCAGAAAAAGAAATTGAATTCAAAGTATGCCAAAATTTGATAACTAATCCAAACCCAGACCAAATTCCAATAATAATCGACCAATACCACAACGGAAAAATAACCTTCATAGAGGAATCAATGAAACCATCGGAAAAATAAAAGAAAAATACAATTGGCCCGGCTCACGAAAAGTATTGAGAATTATATAAAAACATGCCAAATTTGTCAACGAACTAAAATATATAGAAAAAACCTCGACAACCCCCTTGTCATAACCGAAACCCCTGGAACACCATTCGAAAGAATCAACATAGACAGTAGAAATTCCAACGAAAAATTACGCACTGAGCAACGAGACGAACTAACGAAATTCACGCAAGTTTACACATTAGATGACAAAACCGCTTGAAGTATATTCAATACCCTACTTCTATACTTTCAACATTTTGGAACACCTCTGAGATTTCACTGCGACTACGGCAGAGAATTTGAGAATGCCACCCTTAGAGACCTTTGTGTTCTCTATGACATTAAACTCACATATTCCAGTGTGCATCACCCACAATCAAACGGTTCAGTCGAACGATTTCACGCTTCCCTTCTCGAAATGATTCGGATACATATGGCCGAACATACCAACGAACATCCATTCAATATCCTCCCATACGCAGTTATTTGCTATAATAACTCTGTGAATAAAACACATGGGTTTACTCCCCACGAACTAGTCTTGGGTCACACAACCAGTAGACCACCCGAAACTCTCTACAATCAAGAACAGTTAATCACTAAGTATATACGAGACCTAAATAATGAAATTTCTCACTTCTATAAAATTGCCCGTGAACGTACCCTAAAACAAAAAGCCAAAGTCCGTTTTGATCGCAACATTTTTTTTTTTTTTTTTATGTTCTGGTTCCCACGAAAAGGGATATCCTGTAATGTTCAGAGAACATCGTGGGAACCAAGGGAAAGAAGGTAGGAGTTGGTGTTCTTCTTAAATTTCTGGAGGTTGTATGCCTCGGGGAACACCTCCCTAGGCAATGAGTTCCAAAGCCTCGCTGTTCGTTGGATGAACGAGTCTTTGGAAAGTGATGTTCTGCAGGTCTCCAAAGTGACCACGAAGGGGTGTGATGACTGAACTTGACGGGTTAGTCTCGAAGAGACTGCCAAAGCAGGAACGATTGTTGATATTTCAGAAGACCATCGCCCATGAAAATATCTATAAAATAGAGACAAATCGCCAACTTTTCTACGGTGTTCCAGACAAGTGAGCGAGTTTGTAAGCGAGGCATCACCGACGAGACGAATTGCCCTTTTTTGGACAGAATCCAATAGCCTCAGGATATGTTTAGGTGCCGCGCTCCAAATATGGGAACAGTATTCCAGGACAGGTCGGATCTGTGCCTTATAGATCATAAGCAGCTGAGTGGGGGTGAAATAGCTCTTGGCACGAAACAAAAACCAAGTTTTGGGATGCACTTTTGGCAATGGACCTCACGTGATTTTCCCAGGAAAGGTTATTGCTGATAGTAATACCAAGCATCGATATGGATGACTTCAGTGGTATGGTTACTCCTGACAAAGTTATGTTAGGCACAGTGAGATCGGCTTTTCTAGAGAAAAGACATGCTTGTGTTTTGTTTGCATTGAATTCTACCAAGTTATCAGATCCCCACTCGAGAATTGTTGCTAAGTCCATATTTACATTATTAACATTTCTTCCTCGTTCATTTCTGGTTTCACGGGCTGATATAGGGGCCCTGGAAGAGAAAGCGGTATGGAGGGTACTATCATCGGCAAAGCTGTGTACTGGACATGAAGTTGCTTTCAACAGGTCGTTGATGTGAAGTAGAAATAGTGTTGGTGCGAGAATAGATCCTTGCGGAACACCAGCATTTATGAGTAGAGTGTCAGATGAAACTCCATCGACCACTACATGGAGAGACCTGTTTGAGAGAAAACTAGCAAGCAGAGAACACAGCTGAGGGGGCAAGCCATAAGACGGAAGCTTGGCGAGGAGTCCCTGGTGCCAAACTCGATCAAACGCCTTGGAGATATCTAATGCCACAGCTAAAGTTTCTCCATACTTTTCAATAGATAGCTGCCATATATGTGAGACGTAAGCGAGCAGGTCACCAGTTGATCTCTGATGGCGGAAGCCATATTGCCTATCGTTGACAATTCCTGAGTCTTCCAGATATTTCATGAGCTCGATGTTGATGGCTTTTTCCATGACCTTTGAAATAATAGATAGCAGTGCGATAGGTCTGTAGTTGCTAGGTAGGGCCTTTTTGCCTTTTTTAGGGACTGGCTGTACTCTTGCAATAAAAAAGGAAACCCCAGAATATAAAGTCATGGACAAAGTATATGTCAAGGAATCCCAAATAAAGAATAAATTACACAACAAATTCAATGGTCTCTTCATAATAGAACAAATTCTTCTAAATTCCGCGATACTTCTGAATCCTCGAACCAATCAAAGATCAAAAGTTAACTTCGATCGCATGAAGCCGTATACTGAAGATTAATTTATTTTCAGGTTGCTGCTGCTGGTCGGATCATTAGAGTCTCAATACCAAATCAAACCAATAAATAATACAATTGGCGTATATTACCATGAAAATGGAAATGTCGTACTCACTAACGATAAATGGACTATACTTGTAAATAAAGACATTTCCGTATTCAAAAATGCGTACGAAAATAACCGCAGAATTCTAGAAACTCTCATAAACACAATACAATTCACAGACATAGAATGAGCGAATTTCGATCCGAGGTAAAAACCCATATTAGCCTTCTCACCCAAATTTCAAATTCTATTGAACAGAAATTGGAAGAAACTATTTCGGATACTAAACGATATAAAAGAGGCCTGATCGACGGTGTAGGAAGTATATTCAAAACAACCACTGGCAATTTAGATGCCGCTGACGGCGGATACTATACCAACTGTATCAATAATTTGAATAACGATGAACACCAATTGGAGAACTTATTGAAGAACCAAATTTCAGTAACCACATCAGTTATCAAAAATTTCCATACCACCATTTGCAAATTGCAAGTCGATGAGAAGACTTTCAATGACGATATTAAAATTATAGAAAATACTATCAATCGATGGAGCGATATAATTAGTCACCTTGAAACAAAACTGAAATTTATCAATATTTGCGAAAAATTAATGGAAAGCTTTCTATTCCTCGAAGAATTTATTGATGATATGTTAGATTCAATTACCTTTGCACGTTTGAATATCATTCATTCTTCAATCATTACACCCGACCATTTGATTACCGCCTTACAGGAAATTTCTCAAAACCTACGGAAAAACAATCTCCCACTCCAACCAAAACTTTCCAAAATAGCACAATACCTTGAAATCATAGAATTAGAAGCGTTCCAAACCAATTCGAACTTAGTCTTTGTCCTAAAAATTCCTCTTACAGAACCACAAATTTACACCAACTGTACCCAATTCCAATATATGATAATAGAACTGGCCTCCATCACATTATCTCGATTTCTCAAAAACTCATCGCGAAAGATGATGATTCTTTAATGTTCATACCTGTGACAGACTTGAAAACGTGTAAACCGCTTTTTCATAGAACTGAATTGTGCTCCGATATGTTCGCATATCCAATAGACTATAACTCCATTTGTAAAGCCCAAATTTTCAAAAGTTTCAAAAACATTCCGCGAAACTGTCAACGTTCTTTGATTTTTAGCCAAGGTTATAACATTCAAAAACTCGAAACCAATCTATGGCTAGTGATCCTTTCTGAACCTTTACAAGTGACCGTGAATTGTCCCAATATGAACACTAAGACTGAAATCATTTATAAGAATTCAATCGTGAAACTCCAGATTGAATGTAGTGCGTTAATTGGAATAACAAAGATCCAGGCAAATTCCCAAGGATCGAAAACATCGAACGTCACCCACGGCACCCATCCAGTTATGATACCATACGGTGTTGTGTGGATATTCCAGAAAAATCGAAACTGCCGAAACTGAAGCCCCTCAAATTGAACGATCTGAATGTTGATGACTTGAACGTTGCCAAACACAAGCTGGACTCATATTCAAAAAGCCTAGATGACCTGATTCAACAACCTTTCGTCGAGAAGAATATATAATGGTTCACCTTCTTCACCATCTCACTCGTCTTATCCCTGTTGGCACTCTACCTATTCTGCAAGTGTAGGAAGAGAACGACAAGACTGGCTCTGACAGGACCTGACGATTCACCGCATCCACCGCACAGACCATTCAAACCGTTGAGAAGAATCTCCAGAAGTTTTCATGAAGAAATGTAGGAAGAATCCATCCATCTGAAGGCGACGCATGATCACCTCACAACTCTAAAAGTTGCTGCATGGCATCAACTTTTTCTTTATGGAGGGAGCTGTTATATGCAAGATAACCAGTGGCCATCCCAGGAGTATCAGGTTACCTTCCAGGAAACTACTGAATTGCTATCTTCCCAGGGTCATCACGTCCGCTCTCAGAAACTGACTACAGATAATATTTCGCTGGTCTAAGCAGGGTCACCATTTTTCTAATATTATAAATAGCCCTGCGATGCATCATTAGTTACTAGTTGTTTTCAGACACTCAGTCGAGTAGTTTTAATTGTATTATTATATTTTCCAAATAAAGTCCAAAGGAGTCTACTTACTCCTTTTTGAAGTAGTAATTGTTTTTAAAAGTCTTTAGTGAAAAGTGAGATATAACATATATATATATATATATATATATATATATAATTTGAAGTGAATCAAATGTACTGTATTTTAGTATCAAAACGTTTTATTTCAGAAAACATGAAGAACGTTAGAGAACATATTTCTATATGTCTTTTCTGGATTTCCCCCTGTTTTTCACCAGTGACTGAACTACAAGGGATATTTTTACATTTATCGGAAGTGGTATATCAGTGGTCATTTTTGATCATATAAATTCGTGAAAACCAAGAGGTTAATGAAATCCATTTATTTAACGCAGTGTAATTTCGTTAACATATATAAACTTATATTGTCAATACCCTCTCACATCTACAACACTATCTACAATTTGAAGTAAATCAAATGTACTGTATTTTTTTATTAAAACGTTTTATTTAAGTAAGTAGTTTAGTTTAAGTTATTATCGAAGAACTGAGAAAACAAAAATATTTATTTCGCAATTCAAATACGAATTCAACGCACCAGAATACATGAAGAGAATATTTCTATGTTTTTTCTGGATTTCCGCCTGTTTTTCACCAGTGACTAGACTATTAGGGATATTTTTATATTTCTAGGAAATGGTTTATGAGTGTTGAAAAGGGAAACATTCTCAATTAAATATTGATAGAAAGATTTTTCTGTGAATTAAAAAATCCACGATTAAAATGAAGTTATTTTTTGTGAATGTCTAACAGAAAACAACTACTTCCCCGGCTAAAGCCACGCTGGACATTGAACTACATCTGATAGATATTCTGAAAATAATTCTAACTTTTTCCATCTTTGCAAAGTGAGATTGCTTCTTGAAAATGTGTTTCCCATTTCTTCCGGTCTTCCTGATGATCGTGGAAGCGTGAAATAGATTTTCGTCGACAAAAATTTACTTCTTTTGGAAAACATTCTTCTTTGCCTCATTCATCTTTATGAGTTCTTAATTAAGACTGGAATAGAAAATCAAATAACTATCTGAAAGAAAATGCAAATTTTCAATTTCAGATTTTTTCTTTTGAGTTAGGGCCTTTTCAGAATATCTATCAGATGAAGTTCAATGTCCAGCGTGGCTTTAGGCGGGGAAGTAGTTGTTTTCTGTTAGACATTCACAAGAAATAACTTCATTTTAATCGTAGATTTTTCAATTCACAGAAAAATCTTTCTATCAATATTCAATTGAGAATGCTTTTCAACATGAATACCCCACAAGAGGTTATCTTGACGATGAAAGATAGTGACTAAAGTTTATCTTTCAGTCGCAGATGATTCCACATCTGATTTTATGAACATCCTCTTCATAGTTTCAACAAATCGGTTTATGAGTGGTTATTTTTTATCATATAAAATTCGTGATAAACCAATAAATAGGTGAATGAAATCCATTATAGATCTATAAGCAATTTATTTAACACAGTGTATATATAAACTTATATTGTCAATACCCTCTCACCCCTAACCGAAAATAGGGTTGTTGCTTTACGCATCAGCCGTTAATGATATAAAAATATGTGAAATCCCACCCTGATGAGATATGTAAATAATGTGGGTTAGGTTCAATATTTCAGAAGATTTGAAGAAACATGGTTATGTGCTATTTTTTCTGTTGAAATCGAAAAAAAACTAATAATACCTAAATATAATGAATTGTATGTTTACATCCGGGTTTGAAATGAATTTATCGACAAGAAAACCTGAATAGGAGCACAATTTCATTCAGTTATCACCTCCCAATAATGCTAAGGATTACAAATTCCATTTAATATTAAAGTAGTGTACTACTTAGACTCATCGATCGAGTTATAATGCTGGATAATGCGTTCTTTATGAAGTCATGAGAGAAAAATATATCGAATGAAGTATCTCCAAGAACATCGTGAAAATATAAAATGTATATGATTTCAGCAATTATTAGAAAACATCAAATGCCAAATAAAAATAATTTTCTGAGAGTTGAAAGTACGTTTATATGTTCTTCATATTAACCACCAATAAGAGTACCGCAGTTGTTCGAATGGTATAGTTTGCTATTACATTTCAGTTGTTCGACTCTCTTGAACCAAGTAAACTTGTGATCCAGGTACTGAGCTTGTTGTCACGAATGTGCGGTGCTTAGCACGAATCAGTGAGAGATTGCTTTCGGCAGTTTCAGCACGATCTTCAGCAGCTTCTAATTCCCTTTGGAAGCGGCGCACGCGAGTAACACTCTGGCTAGATACACCCTCCTGAAAAATTATTATTAAAGTATTATATAATTTGGTAATATTGAAATATTAGGTGAAGTAACCAATCATAACACTAGATTTAACGAAAAATAACACTTCCCTCAACTATTTTATCTTTCAATAGCTGGTTACATCGTGAGGTCTAGAAAATACTTTTGATATATTTTACTTCAATAAGATTTGGAGAAAGCTACATATCAGTAAGTTGATTTTAGTTGAAAAATTAGGTTAAATTCCTTGGTAATATTTTTAGTACAATATATGTATATTTATTTGATTTTCCTGTTGGTTCACTTAATTTGTGTACGTAATGAAATTCCTGAAGTTATGTTTTGTTCACATTTAGTATGAATTGAGAAAAAATCTAAAATGGTACTCGATATTTGGCGTTCTCACTGAAATTGGTAGACTTATTCGCGGTGTTAATTAAGATTTTTTTTTGTATTTCTTGCAAAATTCATTGAAAATCAGCAGAACGCTTTCAAGATCACAAGGTCACCACCAGTGTTTGCTGAATTTGCTGAAAAGTAAGTGGATACATGGACATTATTGTTCTGTTCTTCAATTTTTCGTGAAATTTCGAAACTCAATTACTCGTAGTCGAAAACATGTGCAAACCATAAAATATATAGAATATATTAGAATGTATAAATATATAACAATTTATCTAAAACAGAAATACATTTTAAATAAAACTTGATCAGTTGCCTCAGTGAAATAATTATGACTACAAGGGAAAATGAATTATCATTTCCACATACGAACACAAGGCATACATATATTTCAATACCCTTCTTGAATAGCAACATTTCTCAAAAAGTAACCAAATGTTAAAAAAATGAGGTAATGTAAGGTAGGCACAATATTGAAATTTGACACAAGGGAGATAATTGAAAAATTATCAAAACGTGGTATAGTTATTCTAATCCCAATTGGAACGGCAATAAAAATAAGAACACTACGAGGAGTGTTCATATGCACTGCCCGGCAAATGGGAAGCTTACTTTCAAAGCGTTCCTGGTTCAATCATAAAAAAGTTCAGTCGTGTGGAAGATAATTTCTTCTCGAAACTTTTTATGTCGGTCCAATTGGGATTAGAAATACTATATTTATAATTTGAATAGTACTGATTGATGTAGTGATGCAACTCATATAGGTAGAACTTGTAGACCTCTGAATGTCCACATAAGTGAGCACCTGAACAAACATGAATATTCCTATTGTGACCAAAAAAGGAAGAATAAATCAATTATTTTCATGTATTCACTTATTTTTCAGTGAATTCTGATGGTAGATAATGTCAGGTATTAGAGATTCTGGAGAACGTTTTTGTTAGCTAAGGGTTGAGCACACTTCATTGTTTTTTATATTTGATTCGTTATTGAACTGTTGTTTTAGAGTGGATCAGATTCAACGATTAGATATAATATATAATAAGTGTTACCAACTACTGAGCTGCTATTCTGGCAGCGTACAAGTATAGTGTATATATTTATTGTGTGAATAAATGTTTCTTTTATTGATGGCGATTTTCATAATCTGGTTACCTTAGTTATCTCAGAGCTACACCCCCTTAAGGCAATTATGACAATTGCAGGAAGCTATCTCTCTCAGTTATATATTACACGAAATCAAAAACCATTTTTATTGGAATATATATATATATATATATATATATATATATATATATATATATATATATACATATATATACATATATCTACATATATGGAGAACTTGGCGAAAAAGCATATAGATATCTAAAAAATATCTTATAATTTTCAGGAAAGAAACAATCAGTGTGGAAGGGTGTCACCAAAACTCTTTTCAACAAAGCCAAATTGATTTCATCTCCAAAAATATTTAAAGAGATTTTAGTGACAAATTAATTCCATAGATTTCTGGGAATTGAAAGAAGCTTCCTGTATTTTGTCGGACTGCCATAATGATATAGTCGCATATTCTCTCACTATGGAACAAACTTGGATGCCTTTAAGAATTGGAGGTATAGAAATTTCATATCAAATAGATTACGTTGAATCGGACATCTTGTGAACATATGTGCTGTGTATCAGATTTTGATGAGCAATTGTCAAAACTACATACATTTTATTAAAAACAATTTTGTCAAAAAATATAATCTTTGATTAGTGGAGAAAGGAAGAAGTAATTTCGGAAACCAAATCATTTTCATACAGTACGTTAATGACACATTGTTTTTTTTCCGAATCCAGAATATTGAACGCGCAGTAATGAATCGGGGCAAATTTACAAATTTGCACTTCTTAAATAGGATAACTGAGATTTTTTACTTCCCGGAAGAGAAAAAAAAAACAGATAGTATCAAAACCTCCTAAACTAGTGTCATTATATTGGTAATAATACGTCACTCTACTCACAATACTTTTTTTTCTAGCCACCCTCATTTAACTGACAAATCGATTACCATTATTAGAAAATGGTCCCATGCTAATTGCTTTTTCATACTTTGATAATGATAAAATGTATTGAGGAAAGTATACTTTCATTTATTTGTGCCAAGTATCAGTTTGGCACAATATTATGAAAAATGCCATGGAAATTTAATATCCCAAAATATATGTCGCCTCCTATAACAATATCGAATTATACTCAATAAAACTATACTATAAAGGAATATAATGTATAGGGCCTACCACTTCTTGTAGTTGCCTCTTGAATAATGAAATCTTTTGATTTGATATGTCCAGAGATTCTTGTAATAAAGCGATATTTTTCTGATCTTCCTCACACTGAATCATAACCTCCTTAACAGTGCGTTCCTTCTTCCTTAATATCTTGATAGTTTCCGCGTGACGTCTCTTCTCTTCATCCAATTCAGATTCAATGTCACGAATACGAGACTCCAGTTTGCTGATGATGCGTTTGCCTCCAACAATGGCATTGGCTTCTACTTCTTCAAGGCGCACAGAAAGGTTTTTAACTTCAATTTCCAGGCTCTTTTTAATTGCTTCAATCTTCACAACACGTTCCTGTTCCTCATGGAGGATTTCAACAGTATGTTTAAACTCAGCCTGTGAACACATTATCATAATCAATATACAAAAAAAATTAACAGTATTGCTGTCATGAAAAGACCGACGAATTTACATTGTTAGTGTTTGTTTTAAATAAGAAGTTTATACGGTCTTAAAATAATATATAATTGATGCATAACAATGGGGACACGCAAAAATATTGTTACGAACAATTCCGCGGAACTTCTGACTTTTGATGGATAGTTTTCAAGGTCCCCTATATCGTAGGCGGTTCGAAGCTGTGGCACTGGCCAATGGATCAAACGGCGAAGGAAAGGCTTCAGCACTTATAGAGGATCTGCGTTAGGAGTTATACAAACCATCCCAGAAGACCAGCAGCGCTAGATTAAGGTACGGGAATTAACATCGAGAACAGCTGTACCGATCACAATTGAAAACACGACTGCAGAAGTTGAGAGGAAGCCTACTGGAGTTTGAAGCGGATCAAAGGCTGATCCAGCTGGCCTACCCAGAGGCACCAGAGGATTTTGAAGATTATCGATGCAGGTATTCATATACGAATTACAAAGGACTCTGACATTACCACACTGCAAGGAATGTAGTGAGGCTTTGGTACGTTCCTTGAAAATGGAAGCGGCTATCAACAACTCAAGGTCAAAAGTGAGAGCTGTATCGATCGAAGAGCCACCTCAGGAAGAGACACAAAGTGCCAGCATAAAGCAGATGTTTAGTAGAATATCAGAAAAATCCTAGAAGTAGTAACACTATAATAACCAATCGAAGGTAACTGCTTCAGATGTGGTAGGAACGGACATTTTGAGAGAGATTGCAGGATGGGGTATCACCACGCTCATCATCACTTGCCAGGACACCCCCACGTTCTTACTCTAGTGAGTCTTCGGATAGGTACCCGGAAAACTGAAATTATCCAGCATATCGGCGTGCATGCTGGCTAGTGGTAACGAAGCCCCCAGGTTCATAAACTATGAGAGGGAAGGTAAACACAGAGTTGTCATAAGCACTGTAAACACCGGTGCGCCAGTATTCCTGGTCCGCAGTGGTATCCAAGACCAGACAGTGTAAGACCATGTTTGTCCAATTTCGTCCTATGACCAGTCACTGGCGATAATGCACCAATACGAGGGGAAGCTGACATCACATTCACACTCTTTATTCTAATATATTATTTTGTACTCACCTGGACACGCTGATAACGTTCATCGGAAATGCGGAGTTCTTTGGTAATTTCATCATAATCAGCAACAACAACAGATAGTTCTTGTTCGATCTTACTTTTTGAAGACGCAAGGTTAACATTAATGGTTGTGAGTTCATTGATTCGAGTTCCAGCTTCTTCATACATTTGCTCAGCTTGTCTTTTGCCACGAAGAGCCTGCAAAAAGAAATGTTGTTTGAAGAAGTGTTTTAATTTTAAATGAATACACCATTTCTATTAGCCGTACAATTTCAGAACAATTTATCTTTATTAAACATAACTTATGCGGGTTTATTATTTTATGATAAAGGCAGCTGAAGTTCTATATGTCAGGTAAGTCGATTGAGAGAAAGGTCAAAGCGTCATCCATTTGCCAGCAATAAATTATAAAATCTACTAGATGAACGGCATTTCATCCGATTATTGGTTGGTGATCATATTTTTTCCGTGACTGAAAGAGAAACTCACAGATTCATAATTGCTCCTGATTTCTTCGGCCTCGGCGGTGAGAGCTTGGATTCTTCTTTGCGCTACACTAAATTGATCCAGGGTAACATGTAGTTGTCGTTGCACATCGTCGTAATGGGCTTGTATTTCAGTGAGCTGGAAGGATTGTTTCTTGATAGTTTTCTGAAGGTCAAGATTGATTTTATTGGCACTGTCCAAAGACATCTCAAGTTCGGTGATTTGAATTTGCAGTTTTTTTTTTATGCGGGTAACTTCAGTTTTGAGTCTGGTTTCAGCTTCAACAACACGGGCATTGAGTTGTTCAATCTCAATGCTAGTGGCTTTACTGAAAACAAGAAGATATCTCGGTAATAATATTGGAAATTAAATGCTTGTTTTCAATCAGTAATTTTATCCCATGTTATTGTGAGAAGTACGCCGCTGGATAGAAAAATCTGTAATCCTGCATATGATGTGGGTATTGTATTTTTTTCCATCCAGTAGCATATTTATATACGTGACTTCAAACATATTTTTGATAATATATTTTCCAGGAGAGCAACTGAAATAATATGAATATCTATAATTCATTATTCCATTCACAAAAAGTTAAGGTACAAAACTACACCACTGGTAAGAGGTTTCACAGATTTTTTTTTTTCGAATCTATAAGTTTGTAGAGTATTTTAAATAATCAAATGAAACATTTTTAAGGAATGTTCAGTGCTTTATATTCTAGCCAGGGAGCATTTCAAGATCAATGCTCACCTGAACTGTTGGTTTATTTTGTACGAATATATGGGAAAATTAACATGGAAACGATTGCGCACCTAAGAAGTCTGGACAATAGTATTTGTTATAATTTGACAACTCAGAAGTTTCAATAAAATGAGAATTGATTCATGAAATATTTCTGTTTTGAAGGGACCAAAATAATTATGGATGGATAGAGAAATGGGGGATTTTTATCCTTTCTTGCCTCCTAATATTGTTTTTTGGAAATATCGTTTGCTTGTTTCATCGCCTCTGGCGTGCAGTAGGCACCACTCAAGATAAACGCTACCAGGTCATTGAGCGCTTTTTCGGTACATCTATGGATCGTCTTGATTTCATAATTCTACGTCAACAATTATGAAAAATACGGGGTTGCTTCCACGAAAAGCGAGACAAATTGGGATTTTTCTGAAATGATTTTTGTTTTCAGGCAAAAAGTGTACATAGAGTTAATTTATTGTTCTGTTTACGAATCCTCTTACTGCTTGATTTGCTTGAAAATATGAACAGGACGTTCATAAAATCAGATGTGGAATCATCTGCGACTGAATGATAAACTTTAGTCACTATCTTCCATCGTTCAAGATAACTTCTTATGGGGTATTCAATTCAGAATTTTTCCCTTTTTAACTTGTTTTTCGAACATGTGTGTTCGTTGGTCCCTTGCTTCTGGCGTGCAGTATACGAAGATGAACTTCACCTAGTAATTGAGTGCATTATCAGTGATCTATCGATCCTGCGAACCTAATAATTATATGTCAACATGTACGGAAGATACGGAGATGCTTCCATGAGATGTGAGACACACTGTACGAAAACTTAAGTGCCACAGCTAAAATATTTCTGATTTCGAATAACTGACTAATTATAGCAAACATTTTGAAAAATAAATCAAAATCGAACATGTTTCAATGAGCTTGGAACCATCCTTGTCCCGATTAAAATCCCACAATAAACTTTGCCATGCTGATGATAAAAAACATTCGGAGCGATTCAGTTTCGCAAGATTTTCTGGCCCACATCCGTTTACCATATCTAAAACTATTCAAACCACAGAAATCGAATCAAAAGATTTATCTGTATTCTGCCATCAAGAGATTTGAGTGAACCCAGTAGTACCCATTTATGGTTTATTCCCCGCATAAAATGCTAATTATTTGTTAAAAAAAACGAACTGTACAAATTCTATGCTTAACATTTACTATAGCTGAATTCATTAACAACTCTGAGGAAGATGCGAAACAAATAATAATCTTCAGACATTTTCCGGAAAATGAACTCAACAATCCTACTACCAAAGTTTCAACAAATGTGGTAATGTATTCTCGCATTACGTCAACTGGAGTTTGGATTCTCTCAAACTATCGAATATACTCGAACATGCTGAGTTGTAGTGGCAGCAACCCTCCAGTCATCTTTAACTTCATGCTTTCAGAAACGGGACCTCATGAAATTTGTCAAGTCGTTTTTGCAGCTTCCTTGTGTGCACTCCAAAAGAAGGATAGTGGTGTAGGCTCAATAACCGTGGGCACAATTTACCGATGATAAGTTCGAAACTTGTCTGTAGAAATGTACAGAATATACTTGTCAATCTCTTCCATCCACAGCTTAAAAGTTTTCTTGAAAATTCAATATTATCCATAGAGATATTATGCGCTGAAAGTTATACCCTTTTATTTTGTTATACCCTTCTATTTTTTTAATCTTCAGATTTAGTTTTTGGCTCCAGTTATAAAAAAATAGAGAAGACAAATTGGTATCTTCTTGGCGCAACCCTGTTCTATGATGTTGTTTCTATTATTATACTCGAACATGCTGAGTTGTAGTGGCAGCAACCCTCCAGCCATCTTTAACTTCATGCTTTCAGAAACGGGACCTCATGAAATTTGTCAAGTCGTTTTTGCAGCTTCCTTGTGTGCACTCCAAAAGAAGGATAGTGGTGTAGGCTCAATAACCGTGGGCATAATTTACCGATGATTAGTTCGAAACATGTCCTGTAGAAATGTACAGAATATACTTGTCAATCTCTTCCATCCACAGCTTAAAAGTTTTCGTGAAAATTCAATATTATCCATAGAGATATTATGCGCTGAAAGTTATACCCTTTTATTTTGTTATACCCTTCTATTTTTTTATTCTTCAGATTTAGTTTTTGGCTCCAGGTATAAAAAAATTGAGAAGACAAATTGGTATCTTCTTGGCGCAACCCTGTTCTATGATGTTGTTTCTATTTGTTCGAAGGGTAAATTGAGAAAATTTTCTCGAATGTCCTCACTTCTTGATAAATTACCTGCTTCATTTTTATTTGATTGGAGATTGCAAAATTAACCTACATCTTCAGATAAAGTCCTGCGAGAAAAAAATACTTATCAGCTAATTTATAATGATATTATTCATACACCATTATGGATCAAAAACAATTCACTAGATGATAATTAATGGCCCCAAACAAGTCTACCAGTGTCCAAAGAATTGGTTTCAGTTTCAATTACTTTACCGTTTTCCTTTTATCTGTTTGTAGTATCACAAAAATCGTCGAAACCATTCCTAGATTCAGATATCAATAAGTGTTTTGAGAGAGCTTCAACACTCTCTAGAATGGCTCGCATTAACGTCTTTTTTCGAAAAAATCAGGAGCTTGGAGCTTTCCTTGTCTACCAGTGTCCAAAGAATTGGTTTCAGTTTCAATTACTTTACCGTTTTCCTTTTATCTGTCTGTAGTATCACAAAAATCGTCGAAACCATTCCTAGATTCAGATATCAATAAGTGTTTTGAGAGAGCTTCAACTCTCTCTAGAATGGCTCGCATTAACGTCTTTTTTCGAAAAAATCAGGAGCTTGGAGCTTTCCTTGTCTTATCCATTGGTATTTATTTTCAAACAAATCAACCCTGGGCACTTTTTTAATAATTAAATTTGATGAGTATCAATTGGATTCCGTCTGGGAACATCTGTTTGTGTTCAACATGATGCGTTGATGGAACAGAATGTACTGAGCAGTAGATTTAGCGCAGGTCAATTTTCTCGTCATCCCATCATGCAATCAACAATTGAAACGAGTCGTGATAATGGTAAGCGATCAGATTCGATAACACTTATTTCCTGGCAATATGGAAAACCCGCGGTAAGTGTCGCAATTACAAATAGCTTGGAAATAGATATATTTTTTTCGTGATGCTATGAATATCCTCACGCTCTCAAATTCATTGGGTAGATTGGAAAAAAATAACCCACGAGAAACGTGAGCCCCAAGCTACTTCATTTCCCATATGGAAAATGATTAACGCCACTAAAGACGAAATATTTCGGTAGGATCCCTGTCTCCATTTTTTTCATTTTTACATCGCAGAAACTTTCCACGTGTGAAAAACAATATAGCTGTAGAAACTTCTGGTTTCGGAGGTTTGAAAATGAAAGACCTGTTTCTTGCGTCGTACAATGTTCATCAAATACTGAATGAATCTGAGGTGCATGAATTCCGAGAATGGAAAGTGCTCTGATAAATGCCTCCTCTGAGATAATAAATGAACTTTGGTCAGATGATTCGTATCAAGTAGTTGTGAATACAACTTGAAGATTCATATAAAAACTCGCTCCAAATTTTATAGGATACTTCTTTTGAAGATCTCCATGAAGTCTTGAATAGAGTAACAGAGAAACCTGAACTGGAAAAAAGAAAAAACTTGTTTGATGCTCGAATTGCTTTGGTATTGTCGAATGATTTTCTTTTCTCCAATATAAAAGAGAGACTTTGAAATCTAAATTGAAAAACGAATATCTGAATGCTTAGATATTTTCAATTTATGAATAACTGAAATTTCATACTTCAAACAATTATTTTAGAGGAATTAAAAAATGTCTAGGTAAATTTGGCATCACATATTACTTTTTTTATCTAATGCAATTGGCTCCCTACTAGTCTGTCATAGTATATTTATAAAATTGGCACAGGCTTCATTCCAAGATTCTAATTCCAACCTCTATTTTTCGTTTTACGCTGAAGTTTAAGTTGCATAACTTTTATCATATTCCCACGCTCATCCACTCAATTCTAAAATAAAAAATCAAACATTATGTTTGTCACCTTTTATCGATGAAATAAGATGTAGACCGTCTACCAAAATCTTTCAGATCAATGATCAAATTATCAAGTGGTTTGATAAAACTGCCCTCTAGTCGTTCATCCATACCATTCATTTTCATTGAATAACTTCTTCCGTATTTGTCACTATGAATGTTTTTCTTCTGCACCATTTGCATTTCACGTTCGATTCCTTCCGCAATCACTTTCCGACTTTCTGATAAAAGTCTATTCTCTATTTGCTTCGCAGTTTTCCCCCTTAATGAATTATTCTTGTCTTGTTTTTCTCTGTTGGAATTGATATCTTCAAGATCTTCGTACATAGCTGATTTCAATTTTTTTATTTCTCTGATGATATTTTTACTTTTCTTCGATTCGCTCCTATATTTTCTGTTGATAGTTTCAGTAGACGCTGACTGACTCAAAACTAAACTTGAACTGGCACTTGATTCGAGGTTCTTTAGTTGTTTTTTTGCATTTTTCAAAAGGTCATCGTGCGAATAGCTTTTGACTCTGATGGGATTGAACTGATCGAAGCCCAGCTTCTCACTGCAAACGAGTTCAGAACGAGCAATTTTCTTGACTCTATTTTTTTCTTCTATGAGGTCGACCAGTGGCTGATAGTAATTAACGCCAACTCCGTAGTTATATTTGTATGTCGTTGTCTGGGGATGCCAAACTTTGGCTGCAACTGTATGTGCCATGTATCGACAGCAAATTTTTTCAAACTAGATCTGCAGACTATCGTTTCTGGCTTTTATACCATGTACGTAGTATTGAGAATGCCAAACCAATCGATACTTAGTAGTCCAGGGTTATTTATTTCGGAAGCCACTTGTTTACGTATGAATAAATATTCTTTAAATAACAATCTGTAAATACAATAGAAATGTGTGGTGAAAATATTTATCGATTATAGAAGGGACTCAAAAATATTCTTGTGAGCTGAAAATGAGAATTAGATTTCTTTGGAGAATTTGTATAAAATGAAATTTCCTCAAGTACTGCATTTTATATACAGGGTGATTGAAAAGTACTTTGACAAACTTCAGGAGGTGATTCCTCACAAAATTCTAATATGAATTGTCCAAATAAATATATGTCCGGAAACGCTTCGTTTCCAAGATACAAGGTGTTAAAGTTTGATTTTTATTTTCGTTTTTTTTTTTAAATAACTTTCGAAATACTGTCCTTAATTTAACGAAAATTGGTATTGTGAGGTTTTATGAGGTGTCAAATTCGAACCTGAAGTTATTATTGCTCTTTCTCGTAGGGGGCGCCACCTACACGTCTTTTTCTTTTTTGAAGCTTGAACTTTTTTGAGCGTACTACTAGCACATTCATATCTACGTAAAAAAGCTAGCCTTGTTACAAGTCGCTATAAGCAACCGTTTTACCATTATTTTGCATTTTTCACAAGAATGCTTAGGAAATAAATTTGACGTTTAAGTAAGTAGTTTTGTTTTTTTGTAGGGGGCGCCACCTATTCTATTTATTTTTACTCGTTTAAAATAGTTATTTTTGTATCAATGGTGCAAAATCTGTATTTGTTTTAATAAAATTTGTAAGAAATATCAACATTTTATTTCAAGAAATTTTTAATAGGTAGAATAAAATAAAATTAGGGAAACTAAATTGTTCAAAGCGAAGATACAGGCATTCAGTCTTCTAGTCATTGAATATCGTACCCGCTCAAAAATTATTGGTGTGTTTCTTATTGTTTCACAGGCGTCTACTATTCGGTTTCTTAGATCTTCCTCGTTCGCTACTGGAATTTTATAAACTAGTGACTTCAAATGTCCCCAAAAATAAAAATCTAGCGGGTTTAGATCTGGGGTGCCCACGCCTGGTTAGGTTCTTCTACACCCCTACCGATCCATCGATTTGGATAGACAGTGTTGAGGAATTCCCTGGCTACAACGCTAAAATGGGCCGGAGCCCCATCATGCATAAACCACATGCAGACACGAATTTCTAATTGTACATTCTGAAGTAGTCCCGGCAATTCATTTTCTAAAAAGTCTCTGTAAGTTGCGCCATTCAGTCGGAACGGAAGAAAGAAACGACCTATCAAGTAATTATCAATTATTGCCGCCTATACATTTACAGAAAATTGATACTGATAATGTCTTTCACTAACTGCGTGCGGATTTTCCAGAGCCCAAACATGGTTGTTATGAAAGTTTGTGATAGCATTTCGGGAGAAGTTTGCCTCGTGCGTGAAGAGTACATATCTTAAAAATTGAGGATTTCCATCCAATTTTCTCAAAAACCACTGACACATAGTAATGCGTTGGGGAAAGTCTCGTGGCAAAAGAGCTTGTACCCTTTGAATATGGTATGAATAAAATTGTTGATCGTGGATAATTCTCCAAACTGTGGACTGAGTAGAATTGAGAGCTTCAGCAATTATTATTGTACTTGTTTCTGGATTCTCCTCGAGAGCGTTCAAAACAGCTTCTTCCAATTCTGGGGTTCGGACTGTTTCTTCCAAACGACGGTGGAGACTGGTAAATGTTGGAGCTGAAGGCAGTACTCGATTAGGAAATCGCTTCTGGTAAATACGTCTTGCTTCGCGCGTATCGCCATCCGCAAGGCCATAAGCGAAATGCATATCGGCTAAATAAGCATTATTGTTTAAATAATCAATTTTTTCAAAATTAGTGTTATAAAACTTACAGAAACTTCAACAAAACAACAAAACGTTTAACTGTCACATGATATGTAATTACTGTAACGAACCTAGGCCGGACCTGTCGCCTCACGCATTGCCATCGACAACGATGATGTCATCCCCGGAGATATTCGAGAACAATCCAGTCACGCTGCCGCGGAAAACAACGGTCAATATTAGAACAACTGGAACATGCTGTTCGCCAACCGCCAGAATTGGAAACATCGAGAACTCTGTAACGGAGATAAATAGGCAGCCCTCAAGAGGGAGTCTCAGTCTTAGCAGCCGATAACGTCGAGCGATACAGTGGCGTAGTTAGTAATATGAATTAGTTGTAAATTTAAGTGTGAAATAAATTAGTAAAACCAAGTTAAGTTTATTTTCGTTACAATTGGTGTCGGAAGCGAGATTTTGAAAATAAACAAGTGATCGTGGAGTGGATAGTCAGAAAAATAAATTGATAGACCTTTTTTCACGCCCAAAATAGACAGTGACCCGGTTTTCGCGAAGTGGACAATTGTGCGTGGGAATATAAACTGATACACTGTTCGCGTGAACAGACAATAGACTGGTGGCCCGTGGAAAAGAATTCGCGAAGTGAATTTTAAACAAACTGATAAACTTTTCGTGTGAAACAGACTATACCTCGTCAAAGACAAAATGTGTTCAAGGAAAGTGCGCCTTGCGGATTTGAAGGTAGCGGAATTGAAACAGGAATTGGGGGAAAGGGAACTGGAAACAACGGGTAAAAAGCAAGTACTCCAGGAAAGACTTGCAGAAGGACTTATACAAGAAGGTGAGGACCCCGAAACATTTTTATTCGAAGTTCCCGGAGGTGATTTGAGTCCGATAATAGAATCCTTGAAAGAAGAGCTGCAACAAAATTCGAGGACGTTGGAAGAAAATGCTAGAAATCTGGAAGAGAAGCTTGAAGAAAATTCTAGAAATCTGGAAGAGAAGTTTCAAGAAAATTCTAGAAATCTGGAAGGGAAGCTTCTAGAAAATTCAAGGAGCCTGGAAGATAAGCTCCTAGAAAACACAAAAGGCCTAAAAAAAGAACTCTGTGGTGTGGCGAATCGTCTAGAAAAAAGAATGGGAACCGTCGAGGCAGAGATGGACAAGATGAAGGAAATAATCAGCAATGAAATCAAAGACGGAATCGAGGCAGAAATGGACAAAATAAAGGAAACGATCAGTAAGCTGGAAAAACGAATTGATAGTGCGCCCTCCACAGAGATGGTTAACAAAAATGCAATGCTGGACTTGAGTTTGAACTTGGATAAAGTTCAAGAGGGTATACAAGATGTCAAGGTCATTCCTGAAATAGGGAAGCTTTCCATGAAGCCGTCTCAATTCGACGGAAAAACTCCATGGGAAAATTACCGCCGACAGTTTGAAGCAGCGGCCAAAGCAAATGGATGGAATGCAGGGGAAAGAGCTGTAGCACTAACACTTGCATTACGTGGAGAAGCGACGAATATTCTACAAACTCTTACCGCCCAAGAACAGGAGGACTATGATCAGCTGATTAAACATCTAGAATTACGATATGGCCAGGCCCATTTGGAACACGTATACCACTTCCAGCTGAAAAATCGCTGTCAGAAATCGGGCGAATCCTTACAAGAATTTGAAACTGACATTGCACGCTTGGTTCGTCTCGCATATCCAGCCATACCGGAAAATGTAATGGAGCGATTAGCGGTTCAGGCATTCTTGGATGGACTCCGTAACCAAGAAACCAGACAAGCGTTGATATTAGCTCGTCCAACACATCTCGTAGACGCACTGGCACGCGCTTTGGAATTCGAAGCAGCAAAACAATGCTGCAAAAGCCAAAATAAAGTTCAAACGATTGAGGAAGACTCACAGGAGCCTGCTAACTTGGAAGCTGCCATAAGAAAAGTGATGAAGGAAGTGTTGCCTGAGAAAAGACAGATAAGATGCTGGAATTGTGGCAAAATTGGACATGTGCGTAGCAAATGTCCAACATTCATCGACTCCGATGCAGGAAAACTAAAGAAGGTCGACGAGAAGGGACAATCGTCGGCATGTGTCCGACAAGCCCCGGTTAACAACGCATATGTCGCTATCCTTCAACGACAGAACAAAGGTGTCTTCGTAGACGGTCTCATCAATAACGAGCCTTGCACCATGCTGCTAGATACAGGTGCGACTAGGACAATTCTCGGCCTTCCTTTGCCAGAACACCGGAACGGATTGAACCGACAACTTGGAAGCTACGCACAGCAACAGGGGAGCCAGCTACTGTATATGGCGAGCTACCGATTGAAATAATTTTGGGCAGCACTAAAGTGAAACATCAGGCACTTGTAGCGGACATCGAAGACGATGCAATCATCGGAATGGACATCATGAATTCCAGAGGGTTTGAATTAGATTTCAAAGACGGCGTCCTACGTGTCAACGGAGAAGAGCTGGTGCTTCATGGGAGAAGTGAAGAGTTGATCCGTGTGTTGTTGGCTGAAGATGTAAGCGTACCTGAGAGGGCTGAAACCATTCTGGAGGCTCGCCTGGACGGGAGTGCGAGCAGTGGAGACGGAAGTGAGAGTTGATCCTTTTCATGATGAGAAAATTGGACGAGGGATTGCACTAGGGAAGACCTTGTTGCGTACTGACAAATTTGTGCCGGTAAGGGTAATGAAAGTCAATTATTTTCCAGTGACCTTGAAGAAAGGAACAATATTGGGGCACTGCTCGTCAGTTTCCTCAGTGATACGGAGTGTACGAGGTACGATTAGCCAACCCAACAACTTGCCCACAGAACTAGAAAAATTAGTTGCCATCTCTTCCAAAGACATAAAACCAGCTCAACAGCCCAAACTAAGAGATTTAGTCAAAAAGTACCAAGACATCTTCGTTACCGGACAAGGAAAAGGGGGTCGAACTAATGTGGTCCAGCACAAGATTGATACTGGGGGTGCCCGACCGATCCGGCAATCAGCAAGAAGACTTCCTCTTGCCAAGAAGGAAGAGGCTGACAAAATAGTCAGCGATATGGGAAAAGAAGGAGTTATCGAACCATCTGACAGTCCCTGGTCCTCTCCAGTCGTACTGGTGAAGAAAAAGGATGGATCGACACGCTTTTGTGAAGACTATCGCCAACTTAATAATGTCACGACGAAGGGCAGTTACCCTCTCCCGAGAATAGATGACACCCTAGACACGTTGGCTGGTTCCACGATTTTCTCGACCCTTGATCTGAAGAGTGGAAGTAGAACTGGCTCAGGAAGATCGAGAAAAGACTGCTTTTACCATCGGCTCAGGATTGTGGCAGTTCACCGTTATGCCATTCGGGCTCTGTAATGCTCCCGCCACATTCGAAAGAGTGATGGGAGACAGTGCTGAAAGGACTCTCATGGAACACGTGTCTAGTGTATCTCGACGACATAATTGTGGTCGGCAGATCGTTCGAGGACCACGTGAAAAACTTGGAGGAAGTATTCCTGCGATTGAGGAACTCCGGATTGAAGCTGAGCCCTAAGAAATGCCATCTGTTCCAAAAAGAAGTACGATACCTCGGCCACGTTGTCTCTGGGAAGGAGTAGCAGTGGACGACCAGAAGATCAAAGCTGTTAAGGATTGGCCCACCCCAAAAAGACATTCACCAACTTCGAAGTTTCCTTGGTTTATGCACATACTATCGCCGATATGTGCTGGGATTCGCCAACATCGCTAAACCACTGACCAAGCTCACGGAAGGCCAAACAAAGTTCCAGTGGTCGAAGAATGTCAAGACTCATTCAGGAAGCTGAAAGGAGCTTTGATCAACGCACCTATACTGAGCTATCCCTACCCAAAGGGAAATTCATTTTGGATACGGACGCCAGCAACGTGGGACTTGGAGCTGTCTATCTCAGATCCAGGAGGGACAGGAGAAGGTCATTGGTTATTTCAGCAAGACGCTTAGCAAACCAGAGCGCAATTACTGTGTCACCAGGCGAGAGCTGTTAGCTGTTGTAAAGGAGTGGAGCACTTCTACAAGTACGTGTATGGAAGAAGATTCCTGTTGAGAACTGACCATGCAGCTCTCAAATAGCTCTTACAGTTCAAAAATCCTGAGGGTCAAGTAGCACGTTGGATCGAGAGACTCCAAGAATTCGATTTCGAGATCGAACATCGAGCCGGAACTAGCCATAAGAATGCAGATGCCTTGTGGCGAAGACTATGTCCAGATGATTGCTCACATTGCCGACGAGCAGAAGAGAAAGAAGCAACACTTTGTAGAACCGCGGCAATGGATGACAACTGGAACGACAGCAAGATCCAGAAAGACCAAGAGAAAGACCCCGACCTTGGCTTAGTCGTCAGCTGGAAGAAGGGCAATCGAAGACCATCATGGCAGGAAGTCGCAGGTTACTCGCCGGCTGTTAAGTCCTATTGGGCACAATGGAACTCTCTTATTCTGGACAATGGGATCCTGAAACGTGTGTTGGAGGCCGATATTGGTGGGGAACACAGACACCAAATAATTGTTCCCAGGAACAGAAGAGAGGAAGTGCTGCGGGAAATCCATGATGGAGTCGCTGGAGGACATCTGGGAGTGACGAAGACCCTGCAGAAAGTGAGGCAACGGTTTTACTGGACCAATTGTCAAGCTGACGTCCAGGACTGGTGCAGAAAGTGCGCTGTATGCGCTGCTAGCAATGGACCTCGAATACGACCCAAGGCCCCGATGCGTCAGTACAACGTAGGCAGCCCGTTCGAGAGAATCGCCATTGACATCGCCGGCCCGTTTCCCGTATCCGACCACGGGAATAAATTCATCCTTGTGGCAATGGACTACTTCAGTAAGTGGGCGGAAGCCTATGCCCTGCCCAACCAGGAAGCCATCACCGTTGCCGACGTCTTGGTGAAAGAGTGGATATGTCGATTCGGTATTCCAATGGAGCTGCACTCGGATCAAGGCAGAAATTTCGAATCCAACCTGTTCCAAGAAATATGTCTCTTGCTGAACATCCGCAAGACAAGAACCACGGCCCTACATCCGCAGTCTGATGGAATGGTGGAACGGATGAACAGGACGATCAACCGCCACTTGTCCAAGGTTGTCTCTGACCATCAAAGAGACTGGGACCAGTATCTTCATTTGTTCCTGATGGCCTATCGATCCGCAGTACACGAATCAACCGGTCAAACTCCTGCTAGTATTATAATGGGCCGAGAACTGCGACTGCCTTGTGAACTGAAGTTTGGGATACCGCCAGGACAAGACACTGCGGGAGAGGACTACGTCAGCAAACTTCGGCAGAGAATGGACGACATCCACGAACGAGTCCGGTTGAACATCCAGAGTGCCAGCGATAAAATGAAGAAGACCTATGACATCAAGGCCGACGCTGGAGGGTTTAAGGTTGATGACCTGGTTTGGCTGTACAACCCCAAACGTCGTCGTGGACTATCACCAAAGTTGCGGAACTCGTGGGAAGGCCCGTATAAAATCGTGAAAAGGATAAACGACCTTGTGTACCGAATCCATAAGCCACCCGAGGAAACCAAGGGTCGTCCATTTCAACAGGTTGGCCCCTTACGCTGGAAACCATGACCAAGTTCGCACCCTCAAGCCACCGGAGGATGATATGACGTTCGAGAAGTTTATGTCCTTGTATTCAAACGGGCAGAAAGTTCTACATGGGGTTACTAGAGGGGAGTCACGAGACCTTTTCGAGGTGCTTGCTGACTACGCACTAGCGCACTGTGTGGCAGAAGATCTTCGAATGTCCAGGGGCATCGCCGTAGTGTTTTCCAAGAAATTTGGTCAACTCCAAACACTGCGGGAGCAGAATCCAGAAGTTGGTGGGGTGCTACAGTTGAAGAAAGGCCCGAGAAACATCTACTACCTAGTTACCAAGAGGCATTCCCAAGATAAACCGTCCTATGAAGATGTCTGGAAGAGTCTCACCAAACTAAGAGATACTATGGTGGACCAGAATCTGGTGGATCTAGCAATTCCAAAATTGTCCTGTGGTATTGATGGGTTGGACTGGAGAGTCATAAGAAGTATGCTGGAGGCGATATTCAGATCCAGCGGCGTCAAGATTTTGGTTTGCTGTTACCCTCTTCCACGACCGGTCATGAAGACCGTGGAGTGCTACTTCCATCGAACTTCACGGTGCAAATATGGGGAGTCATGCAGATATCGTCACACTCCAAGGATGACATTTCGGGACGAAATGTCTTTAAGAAGGGGGCAATGTAACGAACCTAGGCCGGACCTGTCGCCTCACGCATTGCCATCGACAACGATGATGTCATCCCCGGAGATATTCGAGAACAATCCAGTCACGCTGCCGCGGAAAACAACGGTCAATATTAGAACAACTGGAACATGCTGTTCGCCAACCGCCAGAATTGGAAACATCGAGAATTCTGTAACGGAGATAAATAGGCAGCCCTCAAGAGGGAGTCTCAGTCTTAGCAGCCGATAACGTCGAGCGATACAGTGGCGTAGTTAGTAATATGAATTAGTTGTAAATTTAAGTGTGAAATAAATTAGTAAAACCAAGTTAAGTTTATTTTCGTTACATTACCAAAACTTCTTACTTGAAGGTCAAATTAATTTCCTAAGCATTCTTGTGAAAAATGCAAAATAATGGTAATTACTTCAACACGCATCGATTATCAAATAATCGACTTGAAATTTTCAAGTTCAAATATCTAGAAAACGGTTAAACATAGCGACTTGTAACAAGGGTAGCTTTTTTACGTAGATATGATAGAGGAATTGATTTTTTCACTGAAAAATATGCTAGAAGTAGAAAAAGAAGAAAAAGGCGTGTAGGTGGCGCCCCCTACCAATAATAACATTAGGTTCGAATTCGACACCTCAAAAAACCTCCCAATACCAATTCTCGTTTAATCAAGGTCAGTATTTCGAAAGTTATTAAAAAAAACGAAAATAATAATAAAACTTCAACACCCTGTATCTTGGAAACGAAGCTTTAATCAAATGTTTATTACTGCGGTATTTGGATTCGAAGACAGCTGAAATTTTGGATGTAGTTTGACAATGTCCTGTGTATCAGTTGTGTCTAAGGGAATTCTTTCTCCATTATACAGGGTCGTTCAAAATTTGTGATTTTACCGATACATACAAAGTGGTGAAAAGTGAATTTTTTCAAATGGAACATCCTGTATATTATCGAAAATCCTGAAAGACAATTGAAGTTCTTTTCAAATGATGTTTCATGTTCCTATACCTAAATAGTCATGTTTCCGAAATAAAAGCAAGTTTCTATAAAAATTGGATTATTTTGCCATATTTTGTATTAGGTAGCTATGAAATGTCATCAATAATAAAACTTTTGCGCGTTCATTAACGTTAATTTGGTTAGAAAAGAATCAAAATGGAAATTGTTTATTCTTCATGGTCAATGTGATCAAATTATAGCAAGAACATGCAAAATGTTCTGTAGTATATTGAAGTGTGTGACTATCATTTTCAATTCCCAGAATCGAAATAGGTCATATTTCCCAATTGAAATGATCTGTAGTGTGCCGTGACCAGAAAAAAGCAAAACAAACTTCAAGTTTGACAAGCAGTGATTTTCATATAGTGTTTCTGTCAGAAGAAAGTATTAAAAATGGATTATAATGCATATTCAAATGCAGATATTTTAAATTTGTTTTATATTCACGGTGAGTGCTAAAGAATTGTTTCGAGAACATGCAGAAAATTCAATGAACTTTATCCAAATTTACCGCATATGAATAGAAAAAAATTCAGAAGAATTGAACGGAATTATGCTGTGTTTGGGAATGTTGAAGCACCAAGAAATCAAATCAAGCCGATAACTGGAGACGAAGTAAATGAAATTAACGTTTTGAGGTATTTCCACGCCTACCCTCATGTATCATTAAGAAGAGCCGCTGTGGATTTAGGTATGACCCGCACTTCAACACGGAGAATTTATAAAAAACATTAAATGCATAATTATAAATTCATCAAAGCGCATGCCCTACATAGAGGTGATCCTCCAAAACGTGTTGATTTCTGTGAATGGATTTTAATGTGGACTTATGGAAATCCAAATTTCCTTCAGAAAATTATATGAACGGATGAATCTAAATTTTTGAGAGAGGGCATATTCAATCGCAAAAACAATCATTTCTGGGCTGCAGAAAATCCCCATTTTATAAAAGAAAGGAGATTTCAAGAAAAATTCAGTTTAAATGTGTTTTGTTTACTAATGAATGATAAATTATCATATTGTATTTATGATGAACTTGAATTCTGGAAAATATTTGAATATTTTGAGAACCACAGTTAGCGACTTTTTGAACAATTTGCCGCTTCATGTATATCGGAGTTGTTGGTATCAGTTGGAGGGTGCCCCCCTCACTGTATACAAGAAGTGAGCAGAGAACTGACTACAACCTTTGAAGATCGGTGGATGAGACGCTTGGGTCCACAGCCTTGGCCACCGCGATCCCCAGATCTAACTCCTCTAAATTTTTACCTCTGGAGAAAAATCAAACAGATTATATATGAAACACCTGTGAAATCAAGGGACGAATTGGAACAGAGGAAAATACGTGCTTTCGAGGAAATTCGGCCAGAAGAGGTTCAAAGAGCAACAACCAACCATGTAATGACTTCGATCCACGAATGTTTGCGTGTAAATGGTCATCACTTCGAACACATGAATTAGAGATTAATATGACCTTCATTTGTTTTTTGATTGAAATAAAATTGAGTTCTACTTAAGGTGAATCATGATTTCTCAACAGGCACAGGTAAATAAATGACTTATGGCCGTTTTTCCTTATCACCTACAAGAACGTGTTTTTCAGACACCCTGTATGAAATATGGTCAAATCATTCGATAATACTGAAATTAATCCATATTTTCTGGATGAAAGTTGAATTTGAGTCCTGTGTGGGCAACAGATAAGGAGATATTTGATATTGCTTGAACGTCATTTTTTGTGGAGGAAAATCAAATTTTTACTTGAGTTTTTTTGGGTTTGTAACCTTCCACAACCTGAAAAATAATTAAATTAATATAGAAAATCTATACAAGTGTAGAAGGGCAAACTTGTATAGATTTTCTATATTAATTCTATAATTTTTTAGGTTGTAGAAGGTAAACCAAAAAAAAAAAAAAAAATATTTGAATTAAGTTGGTCCCATCTTGGTAGCAAAACAATTACAAAATAATCAATATTCGATAAAAGGTAGAGATAGGTATACGACATGTTCAGTAAAAGTTATTTGTATTATCAGTAGAATTCAAATACGGAATAAAATACTGGGTGTTCCCCATTTGAAATTAGAAAGTCGATATTAGTTACAAGCAGATGTGGCAACACTGCAACCGTGAAAATATTTTCAAGAGGTAGATCGCAATCACTTATCGTGGAATACAAGATTTCAAGTATTTATGTCCCAGATCTCCAAAAACGTCTAATAGGCCATCGAGTTTATAATACCCTGTATATTAATCATTCTTTGTACAATCAGTTCGTCATCTTAACAGTCACACACTTCAATATACTACAGAACATTTTGCATGTTCTTGCTATAATTTGATCACATTGACCATGAAGAATAAACAATTTCCATTTTGATTCTTTTCTAATCAAATTTACGTTAATGAACGCGCAAACGTTTTATTATTGATGACATTTCATAGCTACCTAATACAAAATATGGCAAAATAATCCAATTTTTATAGAAACTTGCTTTTATTTCGGAAACTTGACTATTTAGGTATAGGAACATGAAACATCTTTTGATCTTTTGATCTTTTGAAAGGAACTTCAATTGTCTTTCAGGATTTTTGATAATATACAGGATATTCCATTTGAAAAAAGGCACTTTTCACCACTTTTGTATGTATCGGTGAAATCACAAATTTTGGACGACCCTGTATAATTCAGAAAGAATTCCCTTAGGCACAACTAATACACAGGACATTGTCAAACTACATCCAAAATTTCAGCTGTCTTCGAATCCAAATACCGCAGTAATAAACATTTGATTAAAGCTATGTTTCGCACAAAAAATAAGGAAATAAATGAATTTCTCGAAAATCACTGGTGATAGGTATAGGGAAGTATCATACAAAAATAATTGAAAAGCAATAGCAAAGCGAGAAATGCAATAATATATAGGGTGTCCTATTTAAAATATCAAAGTTGTTGCTACTTTTAAATATAAGCGGCAACGTCGCAGCGCTGGAAAAATTTTAGATGATAGAAAGAACTAATTACTTAGAAACCAAATTTTCAAAATAATCCTATGTCCCGTTTTCCAGAAATGTCTAATAGGCCATCGAGTTTGGGACACCCATTTATATATATATATATATATATATATATATATATATATATATATATTATGAACAATCTGTTCGAACAAATCAATTCAGATGGGGTCTTTCATTCGAAAAATTCTTCTGATATAAAGAAATACCATATTCGATAAATATGTGAGGACTGGAAAATATAGCGCAAAATTTCAACATTGGTATTTGAGAATAATTTGAAACATTGAAATGAATTATAATGAAAAATACGAATTGGTATCGAAAAATCGAAAGAATTTTAAATCCAAGATGTACTCGATTTAAATTACTTCTTTTTCTTTTCTGCTTAATATTTCTGAGAGTTCTAGAAAGTCCAGGATTATATTCCGAAATATTAGTTTGACATTTCTGGATTGCCTGGTGTTTTTCATCCTTACCCAACCCACTATATGTAATACTAGTTTCGTCACTTGAGCTTCGGTACTGAGCTGTATCATGTTCGAAGCAAACAGTAGGGTAACACTTGAATTGTATAGTTTATTATGAAGTTGAATTGGATTATCTTGAGTTGGTAGTTTTGTTAAATGTATTATAGGTTCATTTGATGAAGGTTGTAATTATGCACCTCATTTTGGAGATTCGATAACGGCTATTTGGTGGCAGAAATCACCAGATAATCCAAAAAGTAACAATGTTATGGAATAAATTATATGAGTGAATTTATAATATACTATTGATAAAAAATATGAAGATATCTTTAAAGTGGCATATCAGTTCAATATCAACAATATCCAATGAAATATGATGAACACACGGCTCAAATCTGCGTGGATAAAAAAAATGCAGAAAAAAAACAAAGTTTGATTATAATTTACTAGCGCACGGGCTAAAGAGGAGAGATATTTATTTTTTATGCCCATTATTAAATTTAGAAAAGAAGATATAATATTGTACAAATTCTGCTTTTTTTTTCTAAATCATAAATTGGGAAATATGTTTGCAAGTAAAATCACACCTGGGTGGGCAAAATATGGAAAATCGAAACAGATACTAAGAAATATAAAAATTTAAAAACAAATTGTTAATAGAAGAAAACTAATAACAACTATCGAAAATGAAACATCCATATCACCAGACTAAAATTAATTAATTGAGATAACGCTGCCATATGTTACATATGAGACTAATAGATAACAAATGCATTCACAGAAGGTGAGACGAAATATCGCCAAATTGGAATTGAGTGTCAAGATATGCAATGTTCTACAGAACAACTTGGCAGTCATGTTGTAATAGAAACCCACTTGTCACAAACATGAATTGCTACCATCACACAGTGTTTTCGCGAACATTACAACCTTTCATTGAATCAAAACATAAAAAAGTGTTTTCTGTAATGACTTTGTTATATTCAACCACTTTTTGACTTACTATTTCTTTCTTTAATTATATAGAAGAAATTCTTATTTCTGTTGATTTCTTCTATTGACTGAGCCAGTTTTGTCGGGATTCTTTGAGACAATCCCTTCATGCCAGATATCTGATATTGAAATGTTTTTTCTGACTGTGAAGAATGCAAGATGTTACAAGATATTTTCGTGGAACTCATTGATTTCAACAGGAATTAATTTGTAGTACATTAGTTTCATCATACTGCCGAACTCTTTATGCTGGATTCTTTTATGAAATAATCCAGAATTCAAAGTCTAGTTTACTAGATTCAATTTTTCAACACTTCTCCAGAACAAAATCAATTCGGTCATAATTATAGAATTTGAATATAACGGCATTGAATGTTTTTTGCGGAATATGTGTATACGTTGTGTACAGTCCTGCAAGCATGTGGCATTGAATGTCATTACATTGAAAATGTATCACGTAGCAGATGTAATTATTTTTTATAGAAATTCCTGAAAATATCTTTTAGTCTCAAGAATTTGCACTTGGTGGAACATTCCTCTAATTTGCTGTTAGTGGTTGAAGTAAATCTGGGCCATTCAACAAGTCTTCATCATCTTCATCAAACACCAATCATCTTCATCAAACACCAATCGGAATTTTCCAAACTCGTTAAGGTTATCCCAGAGAAGTCTGGGACTTTCAATTTCGGGTTCTTTGAGAATCAGTTGTTCAGTATATCTTTTTTGATGATTTTCTAGTAATTTCCAAGAGTAAAATCTTATCTCTTCGACATTTTCTTTCAATTGTTGAAAAGTATCTCACTTGTTTACGTTACTATATAATCAAATTTACAGAGCCACTACCAAGTCCAAGTTTTCCATGATCTAGCAGTGCCTCTTTTCTCCATGAAAACCATTTTTTTAAATGCTTTCGTTAAGTGAAGTTACTGTTGCCCCAGGTATTGCAATGGTCTGCAATACTCCTTTGGGTCCATACATTTAACTCTCAATGAAACTTTTTTCGTTTCATATTTGTTTTTAAATTGTTTACAATCGAAGATTATTTGCACAAGTTATTGATCTTTCAGAATAGATCAGAACTGATTTTTTTTACATCCAGTGGGGAGAGAACCCCAAAAATGCAGGAGAGCAATTTTGAAATTATATTCGTATGCAATTATAGATTGCTTCCTCTTTTCAAATGCAAGATCGAAATTACCCTTTATGAACTAAGCACCCCAGCGTGGATCTGTATCTATTATACTGGCATACACAGCTGAGAACAGACCAACAAACAAACATGTGAAACCATGTGGAAATGGTCACAGTAGCACTTTTCCTACCGATTGACTGATAATTTTTTTTTGGCCTTATACTGCTACTTGTGTTATGGTTTATAAGTTCATGATCGTTCATGAGTGAAAAATGTACTTTGACCACAGACGTTGAAAAAAAATATTTTTTTCCTACTTTCGGTGAGGGAGACAAGATTTCATGGATAACTACTGCAACAATTTGAAGTATTTTTTCAACGGAAATCATGAAATCTTGATCGGAATTAGTTGATTTAGTTTAGAAACAAAACAGTGTATTGTATAACACTCGATTGCGTTTTTATTCCATTAAAAATTCATTGTAATTCGGGGTGTCTCCTTGTAAAGTAAAATATGCATGAATAATAACTTTGTACGTTAGCAATAGAAAATTATTCAACAATGACACATACCGAATAGCTTCGATTTCTTCATCCTTTTCCTGAAGACGTTTTTCAGCTTCATGACGGAATTGAGCGAGCTCTGCAGAGAGGCGCTGACCACGTTGTTCCTCTGCTTTGCGTCCCTAAAGAAAGAATTTCACCAATTGTTTATCATCATTAATATTATAATCAATACTTTCGATATAATTGATAAAAATCAGTTTGAGAAAATTAAAATTATCAAAGGTAATGTAAAATTATAGCAGTCAAAACTACCAACTGGAGAAATTGCCGATAAATGTTTCACTTTTTTCACCTTCACTTGTTACAGAATGAGTGAACTGAAAACATTCATTATTGAAAAGGTCATAGCTCCAACCAGGAGTAATATTTCCTGCTTCCACAGTGGTGTTATGTAAAAGCACGAAAAGTACTATACGGGTTTCGGGGAGCTGCCACTGGGTGAGTTGCCTGAGGCCGTCATCGGGGTCGTAATGGGGCCCACCATTATAAAGAAAAAACATGGAGCCGTATGCTGAAAAAGAAATGTTCACTCGAGTGCCTGTCTGGGGCATTTGACGGTTTCAGGGTGGTTGCCACTGAGACCTGAACCCATTGTAGAAAAACACATTGCTGCCTGTTAAATTTCATTGTTATGTGCGTCAGCCATATGGTCGCCAGCTTTCTTGGAAAATGGTTACCCTATAGCCGCCAACCGACGTCCTGTCAACCATCTTGAAAAATGGCCACCCTGTAGCCGTCAATGGTTATACGTCACTAGTCGCCAACTTATAAAAATGCCTATTCGGTTGGGAACTTTCTCTCTTTCTATACTGGGTGGACCCTTTGAATTTTTCGAGTTGACAATTCTTCTCTTCTATACCGGGTGGACACTTTGAATATTTCGGTTGAAGATTTTCGTATTAGTTGAACTTTCAGTACATTCTCTATATATTAGGAGTTTACATGGTTTTTTTACTCAAAATTACTTTATGGAAAAGACATGCAGAATAAAAAAACCTTCTTTTTTCCATATTCAACCAACCAGTTTGTATTAGTTTATTAGAAATCCTTTCACGCCTGCGCACACCATATACTAATCTCAAGCAAGAGTTTTGTACTTTTTGTATTTTTAAGTAATATTAGGGGCATATATAGAATCAGCAAAATTGAAAATTGATAAAACTATCGAATCACATAATAGTAATTTTATATTGGATGATAGACAGTGCATTGAACCATACAAGGTCTTCAGAGATATATAAGCTCTCTGAATGAGTTTATTTATGTGTTTTTCAAATCTTAGGTCAGAGTCTATTTCCACACCCAGCTTTCTTGTGTGTTCCAAAACACCAAGTGGTTCGTCATTAATATTTATATTGATATCGTGCTGAGATGAAATAGTTTTTTCCCAAAAAACATCATATTAAACTTATTAGGATTGATTTACAGATACAGATTTATTATATGGGTTATATATGGTATTATATGGGGAAAACAAAGTTCAATAAGATTTAAATTTAGTTCATCAATTCCTTTGGCATTAGTTTCAATATTACATATGGTTTCATAGACGAATAAGTCATTCACTTCGGCGAATTGAAGTGGGTCAGACTGAATTGGCAATTATTCTTGTAAAAATTATTTAGTTCATCTGGGGGTTCTCCTTGGGAAACTGAGTTGATGAAAAAATTGTTTATTCCATCTACTCCTTTCAAATTCTCAGGTAGTGAATGTGATTTACTAATTATTATGTTGTTTGTCTTCAAAGTTTTCTAGAGTTGCTTTCGATCAGTGGTGTTAAATTGATGGGTAAAATATGCAATTTTTCATTCTTCACTGCTTTATTTACGTGATTTCTCAGATATTCATAATATAGGAAATCAATGTCTGACATCGTCCTCTTATATTTTGTCAAGGCTTTGTCTCTGAGTTGAATTTTAGGGTTTATTACTCTTGAAGTGACAATTGGAATATGTCTATCGATTGAATTCATCATAAAATTGACAAGAAATGATACTTTCTCATCCACAGACTCTATATTCTGAAAAACGGTGTATCATAAAGATCTTGCACAAAACTGTTTTGCTCAAAATATTTGAAACTTCTATAAGTACACATTTTCGGTTGATTATTTTTTTTATTTGAATTTTGCAATATATAATTTGATGATCTGATATCCCATTGTTGGCCAAGGTTCTGCCCCCCATTACATTATAATCGTTATAATCACCTAAAAGAGTTGCTGATGTAGTTGTAATTCTGGTTGGACATTCCACAATTTGATTTAACTCGAGGGTTTCTAAAAGTGATAGGAGTTTTTCAGTTTTAACATCGTGTAAGTACAGGAGATTAATATTAATATCACCCATTCAAATAATATCATCTACACAGGGCCAGATATATATTGTCGAGAATGAATATAGAGTTGGATTGAGTCTCGTTGTGCCTGTACGAGGAATAGCCTATTCTCTCGCCTATTTTCGTTTTTCCTCAGACACTAGGACTGCATGTAATGGCTTGAAAGGAATTAAGCAATATGTTTACACACACCCTCATTGTCGTCTTCAAAAAGACAAGGCTTGGGAACTACTCAAAGCCAAAGATTCTACCTTTGGTGAACGGGCAAACGCTGTTTGAAATTTATCTGGAATACATAAAAGTTCAATAAAAAAAGTGTATTCTAGCCCTTTTACCAAATGAAAATCATTATTCATGATATATTCACCACCTGAAGAAGCTATTGCATAGCAAAACACGTGTTGTGGTTTTGTACACCCACAGTGAAGTATCTTTTGTTACTTTTATACCGATTTTCATTAAGTGTCGGCTGCGTCGATTCAAAATAAACCCACCTGTAATTAACAACAGTACGGTGCTGGACCATTCGACTTTTCATCAAGCGTACGACTCTTGGTGGATATAGAGTAGCACTTTCAAAGATGGCTCGTGACTATAGGGTTTCCTTTAAAAAAATGGCATATCAGTGACAGGCGTCCATTTTCCAAGTTGGCTGACGCACAAATCATTGACAGTTGACAGGCAGACATGTTTTTTTCTGTGAATCAGTGGCAATCCCAGGGTGGTATTCAAGTGAACTTTTTTTTTACAACGTACGTCGGTCATGTTTTTTTTATATACGAGCCCCATGATGGCCCCAGCGGCAGACCCTAGAGAGCCCAAACTCTATACGGTCTATAAATATATAATTACATGCCCGACTGACTGATTCACTGACATGCGATCAACGCCCAGACAATTTGACAGCGTATTCCTATGATGACATAGATAACTACTGATATTTTGATATTTCATCCCTAAATAGGTGAAAAGAAGAGGGAGAAGAGAGTGGAAGTGAAAGTATCGTTAGTTTAGAAGTTAGAGTCATGAAAATTGGTATTGGGACTTTTTCAAATACAGAAACACTTTTTACAGGGTTTCTGAAAATTGAACCACAAAGGGGTTTAATGGTGGTAGAAAATTTGAGGGTACCGTTAGTTTTTGAGAGTTGGCATAAAAATTAATATTTGAGGTATATGTTACAAATGAAGAAATACGCGTTTCAGTGTTTTTATAAATTTAAGCCCTTAAGGGGTGAGATGGTTCTGTTAGTTTGGTATTTGAGGTCTTTGCTATAAACGTTCAATCCATGAAGGGGTGAAATGGGAGGTGAAAATTTGTATGGGTTTTCCGTTAGTTTTTGAGTTAGGGTCATAAAAATTGGTATCTGACCTTTTTTGTGACAAATAAAGAAATACGTATTTCAGTGGTCATAAAAATTGGTGTTTTGTCTCTCTGTTACAAGTAAATGAATCGTGTTCAACCTTACTTGAAAATTTCCTCTCTAAAGGGGGGGGAAAGGGGTTAGTGAATTTGTGATAGTCGTCACAAAGCATTACTTTGGCTATCAAATCAATTATACCACCCAAACGAGATAATGGGATAACCGGCAACGCCATAACGGAAAACGGGATAATGGGACAACGGAATAACGGGATAACATAAAACGGGATAATGGCAAGCGGGCGAAGTCACAGACATAAGCTAGATGGATCGACATAAATAAAAACATAGGAAAAAATACCAATTCCACGCAGACAAAGTCGCGGGTACCAGCTAGTCAAATTATGTGGCAATGATTATTAATGATACAACAATTTTGTAGGTAATTTTGGGAGCACTTATCCTGCTTATTACTTTCTAGTTTGCCAAAGTATATCTAGATCTAGATTATGTGGATATCCCAGATAAAATTGTCCAATATATGTCAAATTGCTCAAGCACTTTGACTATTGAGAAGTGAAATAGTG
Source organism: Gonioctena quinquepunctata (assembly GCA_018342105.1). Lineage (NCBI taxonomy): Eukaryota > Metazoa > Arthropoda > Insecta > Coleoptera > Chrysomelidae > Gonioctena > Gonioctena quinquepunctata. The sequence continues at coordinate 93,351 of JAFIRS010003351.1, read as the reverse complement.
GTCCCTCTTCTCTGAGCGCCATCCGATATATAACTTTATATTTATATTCAAGTATTTTAAGAGTTATGGAGCAGTTAGGTTATAAGTAGCCAACATTTGATAACACGCTAGATGAATTGTTGGTATCATTTTGCCCTAAAAAACTGGAAGAAATTGTTCTCCAGCAGTTAGGATCCATGAGGATCAAATTCCCATTACATGACATGAATTTCTGGTGCTTATTTATAAGTGAAACCAAATAATTTTCTACCTACATACTTTCCTGTCATGATTATTTAACTGGATATCAGGAAGCGAGTAAAGTCACAGGCATAAGCTAGATGGGTACCAGCTAGTCTATTTTAAAAATACATTTATTTAAATGAAGTATATTTTGAAACGAGATATGTTGCTGAACCCCAAGATATAAGTGAAAATTAGCCAATTAATAATTGAGTTGAGTTGAATTGAGGCGCGATGCCATCGAGACGTTGTTTGGTGTGCCGGAAAGAGCGACGAGGAGGCAGAGGCGCCGTACTGTGAGAACCATGGGCGGTTCGTCGTGACCCCCCCCGTGAGAGTTGCTTATAGAAAAAACATGGCCTACGTTTATAGAAAAAACATGACTGTCTTTTAAGGAAAAAAACATAGCCGATGCTTATAGAAACAAACATGGCCACCACTTATAGAAAAAAAAATTATCGTGAAATATATAAATTCATATAGATTTTGTATACCTACAAGGTGAATCAAAGAAGTAAATGTCACCGCTTCAGCAAATTTTCAATAAGCTGATGTGAATCGATGTACTCGAAACATGTTGGCACTTGAAACACGATTTAATGAATACAAATTTCAGTTTGAGCCGTAGCAAGTGAGGTGTCAAATTGAAGGAGAACACCCATATATTGTAAATTCATCAATCCCCACCATACAACTTCATCATAGAACGATAAATCACGATTTAAATGCTTGAAATCACATGAAATAAAAAATCATATATTAATTCGTAACCACGTCATGGAATTATACCCAAATCCACCAAAAAACTCCGGAAGTGACGGCTGATTGAAATCCGATAAGGGTAATTTTGGTCAACGTCAAGAAACACAATTAGGCATTTTCACTTGCCAAAAAGGTACTAGGAGCTAACTTCGTTATTATTTGTGAGATTGCTTCTTGTAAATGTGTTTCCCATTTCTTCCGGTCTTCCTGATGATCGTGGAAGCGTGAAATAGATTTTCCTCGACAAAAATGTATTGAAGACCTAGTGAATGCGATGTCTCTCCTGCGTCACTGTTACGAATGATTTCTGGTGAGTACTCTCTTTTGGAAAACATTTTTCTTTGCCTCATTCATCTTTATGAGTTCTCAATTAAGACTGGAATAGAAAATCAAATAACTATCTGAATGAAAATGCAAATTTTCAATTTCGGATTTTTCTTTTGAGTTAGGGCCTTTTCAGAATATCTATCAGATGTAGTTTAATGTCCAGCGTGGCTTTAGCTGGGGGAGTAGTTGTTTTCTGTTAGACATTCACAAAAAGTAACTTCATTTTAATCGTGGATTTTTCAATTCACAGAAAAATATTTCTATCAATATTCAATTGAGAATGTTTCCCGTTTCAATAAGAATACCCCAAGAGGTTATCTTGACGATGGAAGATAGTGACTAAAGTTTATCTTTCAGTCGCAGATGATTCCACATCTGATTTTATGAACATCCTGTTTATATTTTCAACAAATCGATCTATGGAAAATATGTTTATAATGAATCATATATAGAGTGTTTCCCATAAAATATAGCACTTTTTCAAAAATCTAGTTTTTACATGTATTTTCAAAAAAGAAAAAACTCATCAAAATTATAAAAAAACCGTGTTTTTGATGCGTCATTTCAGTTTCTTTGATCACGTCTACGAGCTGTAGCTACAAGCTCCCTATAAACGTGTCAGACTGATATATGAATGAAAGAGAAACTAGCCTATATAACAATGCAATAAATTGACGAAACAGACGCATGAAAATATTGCAAAAATTTGAGAGCGAAAACGATGTATTTGATACATGGAAATTATACTTCAGACGAGTGAAATTATGCAAAAAATTAATAGTGGAAAGGAAAAATGACGCCTCTGACTCATACTTCTCCATTGTCTTTTCATTCTCGAAGTTTCATATATTTTTATCTGTAAATTTGTGAAGCTGAACTCTATAGAAATCCTCTACTGAAACCGTTGAATTTTTCGATTCAGTGAGATGTTCATATATCAGTCTGACACATTTATATGAATATTAATTCGTAGTTATGATCACTGAAAAACGTCAATTTTTCCACCACGGGGAAGTAGCATGGAAATATATTTTTTGTTCATTCAAAACGCTGTTTTTAGAGGACTATGTTGATTCTTAACGTTTTGAAGTAAGTCCTTTGAAATGGATCAATAATTCGTATAGTACATTGAATTCCATCTTATCAGAGTATCAACATGTTGAAATTTTACAAATAATAACGAAATTAGCACCTAGTTCCTTCTTGGCATGTGAAAATGCTTAATTGTGTTTTTTGACTTTGAGACGAATTCATTGACAACAAAATTTCCCTTATCGGATTTCAATCAGCGGTCACTTCCGATTCATGAGTTTTTCGGTGCATTTGGGTATAATTCCATAACGTAGTTAGGAAATAATATATGCATTTTTTATTTCATGTGATTTCAAGCATTTAAATCATGATTTATCGTTCTATGATAAAGTTGTAGGGAGGATATTGATGAATTTACAATCTATGGGTGTTCTCCTTCAATTTCACACGTCACTTGCTATGCTAGGACACGAGTCGAAATTTTTTTTTTTAATCTTGTTTCAAGTGTGAAACCATTCACGCTGCTGTATCTCCAACAGTAACGGAGTTAGGTTCCTGATCCCTTTTGACATCGGAAAATGCTTTATTACGATTCTTGACATCGAGACAAATCCATTCATGCCAAAATTTCCCTTATCGGATTTCAATCAGTGGTCACTTTCGGATTATGAGATTTTGGTGGTTTTGGGTATGATTCCATGCCGTGATTACGAATTAATATATGTTTTTTTTTATTTCATGTAATTTCAAGCATTTAAATCGTGATTTATCGTTCTATGATAAAGTTGTAGGGTGGAGATTGATTAATTTACAATATATGGGTGTTCTCCTTCAATACGACTCCTCACTTGCTATGCTAGGACTTAACTGCAATTTTTATTTTTCAAATCGTGTTTCAAGTGCCAAAATGGTTCGAGTATATCGATTAACATTAGCTCGTTGAAAATTTGCTGAATCGGTGACGTTGACTTTTATGATATTCAAAATGTATGTGTATTTATATATTTCACGATACTCTGTATATTTTAAATCTGTTTTTTTCTATAAGCGACCATGTGTTTTTCTCTAAGCGGCCATGTTTTTGTCTCAGCCATGTTTTTTTCCTTGAACCTGCCATGTTTTTTCCTTAAACAGTGGCCATGTTTTTTTCTATATGCGGTAGCGTCGGCCATGTCCCTAAAATGTGTTGGAATTTCATGGACAGAGCCATTAATTTACTATTTGGGGATTTTTTTAAACCTTGCTACTTAAGTGCTTTACAAGATCTATATATCGAAATATTTTGTCGCACAAAAATTTGGCCCTTACAACGAATTAAATTAATTTTCAAAAAAATTCCAAAACTCCTTCAAAGTTTTCGTGGATGGGGATTTTTTGCATAAACCTGTGCTACTTAAAGTGCTTTACAAGATCTATGAATCGAAATATTTTGTCGCACAGAAATTTGGCCCTTACAACGAATTAAATTAATTTTCAAAAAAATTCCAAAACTCCTTCAAAGTTTTCGTGGATGGGGATTTTTTTGCATAAACCTGTGCTACTTGGAGTGCTCTACAAGACCTCTATTTCGAAATATTTTGTCGCACAAAAATTTGCCCCCCACAACGAATTAAATTAATTAAAAAAAAGGTGTTTTGATATATCTTGAGCCTTTCTGTAGGATGGGAAATAAAAACCCACGATCATCAGGATGAATTCTACAGGAACGGGCCTTTTCTGGTATATACAGGGTGTCCCTGGACTTCCTCTTTTCCTCTCGGGAATGTATAGATGTGGTCACAGTACTTCATATAACTGTTGTTCCTAAAAGCCTTCGTTACCAAGTTACGGGCCCTCAAAGTTACAAAATGAAAAATGTTCTTCTTTGATAACTTTCAAAGTGAATATTCAAAATCATCTAAATTTTGGTGATTGACTAAGCAAATGAATTCCTTCGATGATCTTTCATGCAGGAGTCAGTTGTTTTGCTACAAAGTCAGGAACGGACTACCCCCGATGGTCCACACCCCAAAACTTTGAAATGACAGATAATTTTTCAATAGTTTTCAACAAAATAAGGTTACGTAGGTAATTTTCTGAATAAAAGTACTCGTGTGGAGAGTCGATCAGAGCAACGATTCTTAATAAAAATGCAGTTTCACTCGACGACATCAAACCCGATCGTCCACCATTATTTGAAATGAAAAATTTTCACAGTAGAAATACTAATGCTAACGTTAATTCAACAACATTTATAACAGGAATAATACAAAATATGCTAAAATAAAGTCGTAAACAAAAAGTACAGTATAATACCTAGTTGAGAGTTTCATTCACAATGTAGATATTTTTTCAAATGAAATATCAAGGTAGATTCGTGGTGTTTTTGAACTAACAAGCAACTCCACTATGAAATATCGAATTCAGTCAATATTTTGTATGTACGCGTGGAATTATCACGTTTCGTGTTGTGTTATCTGAATCTCATGAAACTCAACATTTGGAAGTTGCAAATTCGTATTCACAGCTCAAATGTTAAGGAGTTTCAAATATAATTTCATGGGAGAAAATCTTCAACCCGAAGATAAATTTAGCTGAGAAAACGCACATCGGAAGACATAACTAATAAAAAGCAAACGAATATACTACAAAACGGCTGCACATGAATAGGTGAAAAATATCCGGTGAATAAATTTATGTTCCATTTCTTCCACAGATGTTGACAAAACACCTTGCAGGAAAAAATAGAATTAGTGTGGATAAAAAATGACAACTGGAATGCGATTTTGTTTTGTTGAGTGGTGCGTTGTCATTGTATTGTCAATATTCTAATAGGACAGTTTGAAGTGTTTTGATATCGCCGAACAGTTTACATTCAACGAATAAGCAGAAATGCATGCATTGTATGGACGAGCATTTGGTAATGCTGCAGAAGCCCGTCGTCTGTATGCCGAGCATTTTCCCAATCGAACGTTACCGGCAAGAGAAACGTTCGAGCGTGTTGGTCTCAGCTTGAGGGAGACAGGTATGTCTAATGGATAATTAATTGGAGCCTGTTGTTTTATTTCGATATTATTGTAGGTTCAGTTTTGCCAAAACGAGGTGGTGAGGGCGCTCCTAGGGCTGTGCGTACCGTTGTATTGGAAAAAAATATTTTGGAAGCTGTCGCTGATGATCCTTCAATGAGTATCAGAAACCTATCAGAACAGTTCCATACATCCAGTCCACTATTCATAGAATAATTAGGGAACAACTGCTCCACCTATATCACATCCAGAAGGTACATGCCATGACACCTGGAGATTTTCCAGCACGACTGCAATATGCCAATTGGTTCCTGGATAAGCAAAGAGAGGATATGACTTTTATTACTCGAGTTTTATTCACTGATGAAGCAGGTTTCAGTAGAGATGGAGTAATCAACCCTCATAATCTCCACATATGGGCCGAAGGAAATCCCCATGGGATATTGCAAACCAAACACCAACGAAAATTCAATGTGGATGTTTGGGCTGGTATCATAGGAAACCATCTTATAGGACCATCCGTTCTACATGACCGATTGAATGGAGAACGTTATTTGGAGTTCATTCAGAACGATTTGAATGGACTTTTGGAACATGTTCCATTGCAAACCCGAAGAGGGTTTATGCATGATGGCGCTCCTCCTCATTTTAGTTTGATTGTGCGGGACCATCTGAACCAGATTTTCCCCAGTAGACGGATTGGTAGAGGTGGGCCATATTCATGGCCACCGTGGTCTCCGGATTCAAATCCATTGGATTTCTTTCTGTGAGGGCATTCAAAAAGCCTTGTTTGCGCTACACCTATTCACACCAGAGATGCCTTGTTGAATAGAATTACATTACATTGTGAAGCCATACGAAACGACCCCGGCATGCTATTTCAAGTGCAGAGAGGGTGTTTGCGCCGACTAAGAAAATGTATTGAGAGAGACGGGGGTCATATCGAGCAGTTTTTGTAGCGGATTTTGCATTTCTGTTTGCTCTTGAGGCTTGCGATTGATTATTTACACCATGAGTTTTGTAAGGTAAACGTGTTTGCATGATAAAAATTCGTTATGAACATTGTACTTTTCATTTCTATTTTCATTACAAATTAATCTTTTCGAATAATGGTTGACATCTCAGGTTGGATGTCGTCGAACAAAAATGCAATTTTAACAAAAATCGTGGCTCCGATCGATTTTCCACACGGGTACTTTTATTCAGGAAATTGTCCAGGTAACTTTGTTTTGTTAAAGTATATTGACAAATCTCAGTCATTTCAAATTTTTGGGGTGAGGACCATCGGGGGTAGTCCATTCCTGACTTTGTAGCAAAACAACTGACTCCTGCATGGAAACTCATCGAAGGAATTCATTTATTTAGTCAATCACCAGAATTTGGATGATTTTGAATATTTACTTTGAAAGTTATCAAAGAAAAACATTTTTCATTTTGTAACTTTGAGGGCCCGTAACTTGGTAACGAAGGCTTTTAGGAACAAAAGTTATATGAAGTACTGGTGATATTTTGACCCCATCTATACATTCCCGATAGGAAAAGAGGAAGTCCAGGGACACCCTGTATATGTTCAGATTTATGAACACGTTGACTCTGCATTCTATTGTGAGTCTTTGAAGATTAGCTACACCATTGCAAATAAGACACGTGTGCCTTTAGGATTGTGTCAAAATATTCAATCTCGAACATCCTGGATCTTCTTGAAGGTGATTAATCTCTTGAATAATTGATTGGTTGCATGTCAAACAGATTCTATATCCATCAATTTCTGCGACATGTGGAAGTCCCCTTTGGTCGTGTCTTTCAATGGCAATTTCTCGTTTCAATTCATTTGGTTATTCATCGAGTCGCGCCATATTTTGTGTATTGTGTATAATTAACTAGCTCACCTGCCAACACCAGCAGGGGCTGCCTCTTCGCCGCCTCGGGAGGGCAAGAAAGCAGTCATAAAGCCCCCAACAACAGAGCTGTAACTCCTTTCAAAAATAACGCGGCCAATCATTCTGGCAGTGTTGCCAGTTGTTTCAATTCAAACTTTCCAGATATCCCAAAATCTCGACATCATACAGAACACTGTGTGGGAGCTCAGATAAGAAATATAATTATCAAAGAGTTGAGAGAGAAAGGAGAGTCTCCTTCGAATACGAGTAGAGGTCTTTCAAAGCCAGCTCCACAATTCACGCTGTAGAAAAGGTGAGGAAAGTCGCCAGGAAATCATGGTACACAACAACAATTTGGAACGTACCCTCAATATGGTCGACTGCAACTTGATACTCAAGGATTTGCAGAGGGAGTAATAATGAATGATAATGAATCATAATAATCACATTACCAATACTCAAAAGAGATTATTGTTATTATATCATTATTTGCGCGATGGTTCAGAGCGGCGACTTTTTTATTTGACTAGCTTTTCTGGGAGAGGTATTACAAGCAAGAAACGCATGCTTAGATTGATATCCAAGCAACCCACATCACACATACTAGTGCCATTTTGAAAGAAATACCTGTTTGAATTGCCCGGGGAAGGAGCAGTAAACATGTTAAGGTGGAGGGCGAGCGACTTGTTCACGGTCAATTACTCAGGATGTAATTTTTGTTTTGTTTTGTGGCAATGTAAGGAGATGAATACAACAAATACAAATAAATGAAACCCATTTCTAGTGGTCTTATGTAAACCTTATCAAAAATATGTTTTCGATTGGGGACAAAACTTCATCGTTAATGTAACAATATTAATTCGATTCGAATTCAAAAATTCTTTGCACAATTATTCTATTACAGAACATTTGGATGTTCATATCAAAACGTATTACTCACAGCTTCAGCTTCTTTGTAGGCTGCAGTGAGCTCTTCACGTTCATTTTCCAAACGACGTAGTTCCAGGTCCATTTCATGATAACGGCGAGTAAGTTCACTAATAGTGTTTTTGGAATCTGAGAGATCATCTGGAAATAAATATATTTTGGGTATATGGAAAAATAACATTTGAAATAATTCAAAATATAATACAATTGCATTGCAACTTGAGAGCTATAGTTATTCTAATCCCAATTGGAACGGCAATAAAAATAAGAGCACTACGAAGAGTGTTCATATGCACTGCCCGGCAAATGGGAAATTTATATACTACCAGTGTTTTTACTTTCGAAGCATTCCTGGTACAATCATAAAAAAGTTCTGTCGTGTGGCCCTAGTTGCCCAGTTTATTAGTAAAGGCGCTATGGAATATATTTGATGAATAAATGATCGGCTAGCTGGATTGGACACCTGTTATCTGAAGCCACATGATTTCCCCAGTTCACAATATTCCTTAATCAGTGCCGTGTGTTGGTGAGGTTAGGAATTATCCATTGAAAATAATTTAATCAATATGGCTTTCTGGAGACCTTTCGAAACAAATAATAAAATTCAGTTGAGATAACATTGGTCTACTTTTACATGGGGTGATCAATTGCTATGATTATAAGAATAAGTAACTGAAAAAATACCACTGAAAAATAATATACCGACGCCTATGTCAAGGCGGCAACTGGAAAGATAATTCCTTCTCGAAACTTTTTATGTCGGTCCAATTGGGATTAGAAATACTATACCAATTTTATAAATGTATGGAACGATCATAAGAATTAGTTTAATCTGTAGTTCCTAGGAAAAATCAATTTGTGTATAAGTATATATATATATATATATATATATATATATGGAAGGAATTTAATGGACATAGCCCTCAGAGAAAAAGTTCTAACCGTAGACACGTGTTTCGGGCTCTCGGCCCTCATCAGTACGGTGGAGAAGTGCAAGGATGAACAACACTTGGTAGAAAACGACAAATCAAAGGAGTCAACAAACAGAAGCCAGCCGCTCATTTGTGATTTCGGTCAGCAGACCCTGAATATTTATATGAATGATTTCAGAATGGAATTCATCAGCATACCAGATGAATTTTTTACGTCGAACACTCTCTAAGAAAAACTGTTTTGAGAAACAAACATGTGACCAAGTTTAAAAGGTTTTGATATTTTATATGATGTACGGTATCTTAAAAATGAATAGAAATTTAAAAAAATCTTAAAAATATCTTATGTATCAACCCAAAATAGAAATTATTTTGCAATCATATTTTGATTCCGCATTGATATAATATAATAACTCTAGTAACACATGTAACAATTCACCCATTTTTCCTTCTTGGGGCTTTCATTCTAAATGCAGAGTTTCTATACTTTAATTTTCAACGACACATAGACATATGTTGAAGCATGCTTTTTATGATTGCTTTCATAATGCATTCATCTTGTGGTTAATGGAAAAGTTAAACCAATTCTCTAGCAAACCAGTGTACACTTTGTTTCATAAATTCAGTTTTGCCCGATTTGGTTGATATTTTCATAAAATGTGTTACTCATATCCCCGATAAGACATAATGACGTAGTCAACGCGTTTCAGTATCAACACCCATTAGAATTGACATTGATTTTTTCGATGATATAAATATATAATATCTTCAATAGGTTGTTCATAATATATATATATATATATATATATATTGATATGGTTTGATAAATTGAAAAATATAAATTGTTTTTATATAATAAGATTGCTTATAATTTTTGCTATTCTTTGTGAGCCAAATTGATATGATATAGATAGATATTTTCGCCCTGTATATGTATTGCAATGATGTAATAACAATTGCTAGTGAACGTCACTGTTCTCTCGTCACGTCGCTGCCAATAGTTATCATTTTTCTTACCACAGCTAGCACAGTTGGTACACCTCTTATCTCAGATAGCCGGTTCAAGGCAATTTAGCCACTACTTGATATATCACAACTCAATTTATGCACTGGTCGTAGGAATGATTGTTGATCATTGTAGAAAATAAACAACAAAGTATCAAAAAGCAATTATTTCCTTTATTCAGGAAGACTTAATTTTACCTGGCCTACGAGAAATAACTTATACTAATGTGAATCTACAAATATTCACAGATAATCATAAAATGCAATCATGGATAGATAGACAGAACCTCACTTTTTCCTTGAGAGTGAAGTTTTCTGTTATTGTTAAAAATAAAGTGGAATAAAGTTCTTCAGATATGAGATACGTTATTTGTGATATTGTTCATGGACCGGAAGTGCACTACTGAAAGTTTTTATACCAGCTGGAACTGTCGGTGTTCAAATTATACCCTGAAACTGGATCCCTTCTCACTCCAATACTATAAATCAGGAACCATACATATGCAGAAATCAGCTTTGGACACTTGGATATGTCGTATAATTAAGGTAATATTAGTTTTGCTCTTCAAAAGTTGGAATAATTTCGTTTTTCTTTCCCCAAAATGTTGCGTGGCATTTGCTTCTGAATTTATTTTCGATCTCCTTCAGGCTTTGTTTTCTGTCGCCTGGATACAATTTTCCTTCCTCTTTTTTCATTCGAATTTTTGAATTCGCGCACGAAATTGTCACATTTCACTGTTTGGGTTCATCTGATATAATTTATATATACAACTATTTTTCCATTCTTATTACTATTTACAAATTTCAATAATAATTGCTTATGACATCACCCCGTTGCTATTCTCTCACAATTTCCAATTTTACATATGACCATCTATTCCCTGATTGGCTATTGTCATCAAGAAGTTTGCTGTTCTACCATTGGCTACTTTTAGTTATCTACAATTTCATATACTGTATGTTTCAAAATTATAAATGTGTTGATCACTTTTTATTCATGAAAATTTTGTAAATCTAGACTTTTTGTTGTCTTTTTACCAATTATGGGTTATAATCATTATGACAGTGTATGAAATTGATTGTGTTATGGTATTTTGACATTTTTATCTATCCATATTATACATAGGCTTATAAATAAATAGAACCTCCAAAATTATGTAAAAACAATCTCTTGAAACGAATAACTATTTAGTAATTATTCTTTTTGTGGGTTTTTTCCTTTTAAAACTTATAACTGGCATAACATAACATAACAACATTCCTAAATTTATATTCAATAATTTTCTACTAGTTAGAAAACTTTGAATATCAATTTCTTTATTTATATTTATTAACTTTACTTTGACTAATACTATTTTTCTACTTTCAGAAAACTACCTATGCTGGATTTCCCACCAGTTAAAGAAAAACAAATTCTACAACGATAACTATTATTTACAACTACTAGTACTACGTTCTTTTGTTCCAGAAAACTTGACTATGGACTTCTTTTCAGATCAAGAGAGAAAACTTTTCAAGATATTATCATATATGACATTTTATATATTATTATTATCTTACTTTCATTTAATATTTTATACTGATATTATTTTCAATTATCGATTAGATTTTATCATTATTGGTACTGCTTTCAATTATACTGTTTTATTATTTTTCCTATCTCTTCCTCCAGTTGTTCTTTATATTCATATTGAATTGGATATTTTATTAATTTGAATCTCTCATTTTATTTACTTTTATTTTGTGTACATACTCTTTCGCTTTTCATTATTCATACATCATTAACTTATTATATTCATTTATAATTCATTAATATACTTCATATTATTATTAATATACCTTCATTGTATTTATCATTATACCTTTATCATCATCATCTATATTTCTTATAATATACTTCTTTAGTATTATTATTATTATCATTTCCACTTTCATTTCTCACATACATTCATTTTATACACAAAATATTTTTATCTTCATTTCTTTTCATTTTTCTTCAAAATTCACATCATTTATTATCCATTTCTATATTTTTTTCCTTCTTTATAATCTATATTGTTTTTCACTTTACTTTATCTAACTAACCTGTACCAATAATTTTATCAACTTTTCTGTTTTTCAGTATTTGATTGTTATTCAATATTTTTTTTTTTTATATATTTTTTTCTTTACTTTTGTTTTTCATTTTATTTTCTTTTATTCAAATGTTTCTGAAATCATTCCTATCTATCAAATTATTTTTTTAACTTTTTTTACTTTTTTATTCCTTAACTTGCCTATCAAATTTGTTAACCTTCAATTTATTATTCCCTAAATTTTCATTTTTATTATTTGTCTCTCCTTCTATGGAATCTTGCTTGTTTTGTAACTGCAAGCCTATTTTTTGTTTCAAAAATTTTCAATTGAACTTTTATGTTAACATTTTCAATATTTTCATTTTCATAAATTCAACTTTTTTTTGTTTTTGTAAGTAAAATTTATTCAAATTCTTTCCTATTTTAATATTTAACATGTTACTATTCATTATTATTATTATTTCATTATTTGTATTGCTTTGCTTTATTTCGAAAATTCTATTCGCCCTGTAGATGTCATTGATTTGCATTACTATTATTTTTTTATTTATGTTTCCTTTTTCCAACTCAAATGTTTTGTTAGCCACGTACATGTCAATCATTTTTATTATAATTATCTTTTTATTTATGTTCCCTTTTTTCAACTCAAGATTTTTGTTAGCCACGTTCATGTCATTTATTTTCATTATTATTACTTTATGATTTTCGTTCCCTTTTTGCAATTCAAAATTCATCTTTGCCATTATTATGTCATACATTTTCATTATTTTTACTTTATTATTTATTTTTCCCTTTTTCATCTGCAAATTTTTATTGTTCATATTTATATTTATAAACTCATTATTATTCTCATCAATATTTATTTTTATATTTGGTATCTGTTTATCATGTTGTTCTAATAAACTGTTACTAACATCTGTTTTTTGTGTAACTACCCCTTGAAATTCCTTATTATTTTGCTCACCATTTGTTTCAGATGATTTACATATTTCTTCCTTACTTTCTTTGAAACATTTTCCCATACTTTCTATTATTCTATCCATTTTTTCTGAATATTCTTTCCTATCCTGTTTCATTTCATTTTTCATACTTGCCATATTTTCATTCATTTTTTTTTCTTTATTTCTCTCTTCACATTACTACTCTCTCCTTGTTCCTGATCACCCCTATCTCTACCTTCTGCACCTTCTTCCAAACCAACTTTCTTACCATCTCTCAAATCCATTTTTTATTCACAAATATTTAGCCTTACACCTTGAAATGCCAATTGCTAAAGTTCGCCCAGTTTACGATAAATATTAAGAAATAATATATTGCCTTTACTTGCCCTTACTCTGCCTTGAAATGATATATTGCCCTTACTTTGCCACTACGTTGCGATAAATATTAAGAAATATTATATTTCCCTTACTTGCCTTTTTCGAGCCCCACGTTTTGTGCGCCACTTGTTATGTTTTGAGAATTTTGTAAATATAATATTGTAATATTTTTGCCCCACGTTTTGGGCGACAAATTGTAATGTTTTGATAAATATAACAAATTATTTAGTTATTATTTCGCCCCACTTTTGGGTGCCATTTGTTATGTATTGATAAATTGAATAATATAAATTGTTTTTATATAATAAGATTGCTTATAATTTTTGCTATTCTTTGTGAGCCAAATTGATATGATATAGATAGATATTTTCGCCCTGTATATGTATTGCAATGATGTAATAACAATTGCTAGTGAACGTCACTGTTCTCTCGTCACGTCGCTGCCAATAGTTATCATTTTTCTTAACACAGCTAGCACAGTTGCTACACCTCTCATCTCAGATAGCCGGTTCAAGGCAATTTAGCCACTACTTGATATGTCACAACTCAATTTATTCACTGGTCGTAGGAATGATTGTTGATCATTGTAGGAAATAAACAACAAAGTATCAAAAAGCAATTATTTCCTTTATTCAGGAAGACTTAATTTTACCTGGCCTACGAGAAATAACTTATACTAATGTGAATCTACAAATATTCACAGATAATCATGAAATGCAATCATGGATAGATAGACAGAACCTCACTTTTTCCTTGAGAGTGAAGTTTTCTGTTATTGTTCAAAATAAAGTGAAATAAAGTTCTTCAGATATGAGATACGTTATTTGTGATATTGTTCATGGACCGGAAGTGCACTACTAAAAGTTTTTATACCTGCTGGAACTGTCGGTGTTCAAATTATACCCTGAAACTGGATCCCTTCTCACTCCAATACCATAAATCAGGAACCATACATATGCAGAAATCAGCTTTGGACACTTGGATATGTCGTATAATTAGGGTAATATTAGTTTTGCTCTTCAAAAGTTGGAATAATTTCGTTTTTCTTTCCCCAAAATGTTGCGTGGCATTTGCTTCTAAATTTATTTTCGATCTCCTTCAGGCTTTGTTTTCTGTCGCCTGGATACAATTTTCCTTCCTCTTTTTTCATTTGAATTTTTGAATTCGCGCACCAAATTGTCACATTTCACTGTTTGGGTTCATCTTATATAATTTATATATACAACTATTTTTCCATTCTTATTACTTTACAAATTTCAATAATAATTGCTTATGACATCACCCCGTTGCTATTCTCTCACAATTTCCAATTTTACATATGACCATCTATTCCCTGATTGGCTATTGTCATCAAGAAGTTTGCTGTTCTACCATTGGCTACTTTTAGTTATCTACAATTTCATATACTGTATGTTTCAAAATCATAAATGTGTTGATAACTTTTTATTCATGAAAATTTTGTAAATCTAGACTTTTTGTTGTCTTTTTACCAATTATGGGTTATAATCATTATGATAGTGTATGAAATTGATTGTGTTATAGTATTTTGACATTTTTATCTATCCATATTATACATAGGCTTATAAATAAATAGAACTTCCAAAATTATGTAAAAACAATCTCTTGAAACTAATAACTATTTAGTAATTATTCTTTTTGTGGGTTTTTTCCTTTTAAAACTTATAACTGGCATAACATAACATAACATAACAATATATATATATATATATATATATATATATATATATATATATATATATATATATATATATATATATATATATATATATATATGAACGAACTGGCTAAAAACACTCCCACGATAAAGAAGGCTCTATATTCCAATGACATTCATTTAACGAAGAACCTGTTAGGCTTATTGTCAAGTTGGAAAGTTGGAAAATCATCAGAATTTGAGAAAAAGAAAGACTTTTTCCATGTAAAAGTACGTTTAATAAAAAACTATTATTTTATATCCCCCAAGAACTGAGTTCATTCCCATGGGGAATATAAAATAAACCATAATAAGAATTTTGCATATGTTTGGGTTAATTCCAATTTTACCTCCAAAACGTTATTTTTTTATTAGCTGATACAATTTTCAAGTTCTTCTTTATATATCTTTTCTCAGATACATGTATTAATCTACTTTCAATTTTCGGTGTTTTAATCCAAAGGATCTGTTGAATTTTGTTTTAATTGTATTATGTTTTAATTACCCTCTATATGGAATTGTGTATATCCTTAGAGGGTTGGAATGACAGTTGGCAGTTGTCATAAGGTTGAGGAGAGGTTGCCAATAAAGGGAATGAAAACACATAAAAATTGTTATGGAACCTTAAAAGTCAAAAGGTTTGGTTTTATTTGTTGAATTTCATTTGGAGGATTTAACAATTGCTCCTTCGAGCAAAAGAAGCAAGAATCTTAAAAAAATCAAACATATGATATGGAAGAAGGTATTCGGAAAAGTAGCAGAATCAATTTTGAGAAAGCCCCTAGAAAGTATGGTGCCAGCAGTCTGAATGGCCAATCAGAAAGAATTCAGTCGAACACAGCCCAAAAAGCAAGTTCGTGTTTTTATGGACGATTGCCGGAAGAAAGAAAAAATCAGAAAAATTATTCACCATCGACTTCAAAAGTAATGTTACTTCTGATCCCAATTGTTCCTTTGAAAACTCAAAAGATTGTTCTGATGGATCAGATCACAGTGGTGCTATGTCGAGGCACGAAAACATAGCAAGAAGTGAAACTTCAAGTAGAATACAACAAATCAGAGCAAGAAAAAGAGGACTTGAAATGAAAAGGATTCAATTAGAGGCGTTGGAGAAAGAAAAAATCTGTTAGGAGTTCTATATCTTTAAAACATAACACTAAAACAAACATGACATATCATTTCTGGAAAGAACCAAGTGTAGAAGATTCATTTTCATTTGTTGAAAAATGTGTTAATAACAAGCATACCTTTCGAAACGACTATGAGTTTGAAAATAATCTTGTGCAAAACAACAGAAAAATGTGTACTAGCGATATCCAAGAGGAAAGTGTATCCCAAACCTTTGTGTCTTGTATGAAAAATCTAGATACAAACCTAGATAAATTGATTAGAAAGCAAATAACCATTCCACTGGAGAATTTTCATGGTAAAATTGAGAAATTTCCTTTTTGGTTGAACAAAAGAAAAACAATTGTGCAACTCTGAAAATTTAGGTCGTCTACAATCCTGTTTGAAAAGTAGTACCCGAGATATTGTAAAGGATCTTTTCTGTAGTTCTGATAACGTGGAGTCGATACTCTGGAAATGAATTTCGGAAAAAGCGAATGAATAATAATCAATCAAATGTGAAAAGCTAGGCGATGTGTAAACCCGAGGGAAGATGCTATAGAAACTTTCTTGCAGTTTTCCATAATTTTTTCAAATAATGTAGTTTCGATGACAAGTACCCATAATAGCAAATATCTCGAGAATCCGGAGCTATTGATGAAATTAGAAGAAAAATTACCTAGGAACAAGTGAACTTACAGATCACGCATGGAGAAGCAAGTTTGAAATATTTTTCAGAATGGTTGAAATCTGAAATCAATCTACTTATGCCTGTCTCAAGTTCATTACAAATATGTTCACATCAAAGCAAATTTTCATTAGAAAGCAAAGAAAAAACACTTGAGCGTTTTCAACAAGGAGCCGGAGAGGTGTGACCAATGCAAAACGGAAAAACATAAATTATACATTTGTACATTTTTCTTGGATATATCCGTAGAAGATTGTAGGAAATATGTTGAAAACAATATTCTATGTTATAAATGCCTCAATCCTGGTCACCTTGTGAAGAAGTGTTATTCTAAAACATATTGCAATATCGACCAGTGCAAAGGAAAATATAACCGTTTACTACATTTGAAGAAGCTTTTTCCAGAACAGAAGGAAAATTCTTCTACAAAAGAAAAGTCAGACACGAAATAAAATCAGAACGAAGAAGAAAATATTTCTTCTGATTTCATTGGGTGCCTTGGAAAAAAGTCTCCCGCAATCTTGAAAATTGTAAAAGTTTAGTTATTTGGACCGAAAGAGGAGATTGAAACCTAAGCATTACTGGACTAGGGCTCGACAGTAACGCTGATCGATTGTGATATAGCCAATTATCTCAGAACATTCACCCTCACAACCCCTCAAGACACAAAACAGCATTTTCACACATAGCATGACATGCTCCGCCGCGCCGAAGGTTGCTGAAAATTTAACTGAACCTGTTTTTTCGGCGTTCTTTTTCCAGGAAATAGCTCTAATTTTTTCAACCGAAATATTATCCGTAAATTAGAGCTATTTCCTGGAAAAAGAGGTTTAGAGAAATTTTCAGCAGCCTATGGCCGCTGCAGTGCAAGTCATGCTCTATAAAAATACTGTTTTGTGTCTTGATGGGTTGTGAGGGTGAATGTTCTGAGGTAATATATTTTTGTGACTTGTAGAAGTTTTGTGGTTGAATTGAGTTGTAATAGAAAATAAAAATTAAAAAAATTGCGTGACCCAGTTCGGGATCGAACCCAGGTCCTCGCACTTTGAAACCGAGCGTTCATGCAACTGGGCTGCCAGGCCTTGTTGAATAAAAAAAAAGTGTTTGGAGTTATCTGAGTCCCGGGGTACGCTCTGGAAGAATCTTTGACCGCCCGCCCCCGCTTTCAGCCCCGGGACTGACTTCTGCCTGCAGAGCTACACACTTGTCAGCTAGTAAGGAAGGTTTCTATGTAAAAATTGCCCTTGTACCTTATCATTTTTAATTTACGTATCCAGCTCTCCGTCCATAATGATAACCAAGGAAATCATCCATCCTGCATTTGATCAACCAGCATTTAGCAGAACGAGCCTGGGATGGGTGATTCATGGCCCATATAATTTGGAAAACAGATCTTTAAGTGTGAATCTATGCGCCATCATGATGAAGATTATCTAACAAAATTGATCGAAGAAAATTACAGAATTGAAAATATTGATCCCCTGAATAGCTCAAGTATGCCCATAGAAGATAAGAGAGCACTGACAATATTCAAAAAAACGACGAAAAAAGAATCGGAGAGAGGTTTGAAATTGGATTAGCCTGAAAAAATGAACATACTGTGATACCAGACGTTAATAGAAGTGCTGCCTTCAAAAGATTACAGTGCATGGAGAGGAAGATGGACCATGACCTGAATTTGCTGAACAATATTGTAATAAAATCGAAGAGTGCGTTAAGAAAGGATATGCACATATTATTTCCAAAGCAGAAAGCGACGAGGACAATGGAAAGGTTTGGTACCTTTCCCACTTTGCTGTTAAAAATAAACCGAAAAAACTGAGATTTGTCTTCGATGCAGCGGCCGAAAGTAATGGATTAAATCTGAACGATTTTCCTGCCGAAGGGTCCTGACTTCTATACTTTATTGACTTCCATATTATGGCGTTTCAGAAAAAGAAAATATGCCTTCTGCGGTGATATCCGGGAAATGTTTCACCAGATTTCAGTCCGGAGAAGTGATTGTGATTGTAAAGATTCCTGTTTCGTGGGACGGAAAGATTTCAAGATCCAGATGTATATCGAATGAAAGTGATATTTTTGGTGCCGTCTGTTCCCCAGCCATAGCTCAGTTCATAAAAAATCATAATGCTAGCGAATTTATACAGGAGTTCCCGATATATGAGGATTATATTGAAGCGACATTACGTAGATGATTACTTAGATTGCAGAGATACCATTTCAGAAGCATTCGAAACCATAATTCTGTTATTGAGTACATCGACGAGGAGGATTTCGATGGTCAATTGGATGAGAATTCTATTGAAATATTGCAATGCTTCCTTCCGACATCCTATCAAAAAATTTAAAAAAAATTTAGGTATTTTTCGAACACTTTGAAATTTTGTATTTGACAATACATTCAAAAAAGTTGATCCTCAGTTGATAGCTGCACAGAAAATATCGACAAAGCGAGACATTTTAAAAATTATAATGACTATTTTCGAGCCTATTGGATTTTTGTTACCATTAATTAAAGAAAGACTGATTTTTCAACAATGTTGGGGTAGAAAAATGCTATGGGACCAAGAAGTACCGATGGAAATTTATAAGAAGTGGCAGAAGTGGTGTAATCTTTTAAAATTTCTAAATGGTTTGGAAATTCCTCGACGTTATTTCAGAAAAACTCCTCAAAGTGAGTGATAACCTTCCTGGTATATACCCTTTTGTAAATCAATGTTATAACTCATCATATTTGAATTTTGGTGATCGGTTACTAACTTCTGAAAGAGGTGTTCAACAAGGGATACCGCCCAATTTTGTCACAATTGAAGAATTGACAAAGAGTTTGTCATCTGAATTCAACTGTTGGTATTTGGATGATGGCTCAATTGCTGGAGATTTCAATGCAGTTTTTAAATATTTGGATAAGGTTATCATCCTATCGAAACATCTTGAACTCAATTTCAATAAGTGCGAAATAATTTCACTACTAGACCCAAAAACTGTTTTTGAATCCTAATTCCAATCATGAGCCCCTGGTATAAAAATTCTGGAAAAGTCAGATTGCAGCCTTCTTGGCGTGCCCTTTATAAATGCTCTCTCTGGGCATTGCCAATTGCCTCGCTATACCAAAATTGTTGTATACCCTCAGATGTTCTCCATCTTGGAAAAGTCCCAATGAGCTTCTAGCTTTCGACGATTTATTGCGCCATTCTTGGTAGAATTTTACTTATAATTATTTTAATAAAGATTATTGGTTACAGGTAACACTCCCGGTGAATCTTGGAAGTCTGGGGCTCCGTTTGGCTTCTTCCCTAGTTTTACCTGCTTTTTTAGCTTCCATAGTAGTGTATTCAGTCTTATCGGTTCTATTCTCCCTTCCACTTTTTCGGTTACGTCTGATGAATTTTTGATGAAGCTGTTTCTCTTTGGTTATTACAAACCAATTTAGATTTGCCACCCGCTACGAGGAACATTCAGAAATCTTTCATTTTTGAATATCACCTCGAAAAAATTACTTGATTCATCCAAGTCTGAATTATAAAAGGCTCGTCTGAATGCTGTAAGTATTAAAGAATCCGTAGTTTGGCTGAATGCTTTACCTGTGGCTTCTCTCGAATTCCTTTTAGATGACAGTCTTTCATGACATTGTTACGCACTTAATTGCCTATTCGATAGTTCCCAGTGCGCAACCCTTCTTCCCAAGCTCAGTTCGGTTGGGGTGGGTTGTTATATAGAAATATATTTTTAGGTTGTTGAAAATGGGCGCCACTAGCTATATTTATTTTGAGCCAGTCCTAGCTGGAAAACTGCCACGGTCTTATGTATCGACAGACAATTACAATGAGAGAGAGAGAGAGAGAGAGAGAGAGAGAGAGAGAGAGAGAGATAGAAATGAAATAATATGTTTGTCATTGATGTCTTATAATAATAAACAACTAACAGTGACCACACTTCATGAATCGTATTAGCTGGTATGCTGATCAGAAATACCAAGGCCGACTATACTTAAGATATATGAAAATACGCGCCGCTGTGACGTCACGCAGCCGCTTCCAATACAGGCTACTCATAGCCAACAAGGAAATTACTAGTTATATCTACGGATAGACCAGAAGGGTCCCGATAGGAACAGTAATGATTTCAAACACAAATATTCTTGATACAACAACGCAATAAAGGAAACCAACAATGCTTTCTTAATCCAGATTCGATAATGCAGTAAAGTCGATCAGTAACTTAGAGAGGCTATATACTAGGTTGATTCCCTGAATAAGAGAATCCCTATAATTTTACCTAGAATAAATGACTTACCAGACATTCCCCCTTAAGTTATGTTACCTCCTTTGAGGGTACTCTAGTTGGTGTTGATAGCTCAATCCCCTTACAGGAATACTAATATTACAGCTACCCTTCTAAGCTGAGTGGTTTTCAACATTTTGTAAAGGTGGCGTAAATGGGGACAACCGGTATTTCGATGAAACTTTCAGAATTGCTTCAAAACATGATAAAATCACCTTAGCTATCAAAAATTTGGCGAGAAAAAAGTATATCATTGGGAATTGTGGCCCTTTAAAGTTAAAAAAATTGCCCATGGAAACGTCACTATATGTATATAGACGATCCTGGAGACTTTTTCTTGTTTTATTTTTCAGCAACACAATAACTGACCACTATTTCACTTAATTATCTAATTTTCTTCTCAAAAAAACACCATTACACGTTCTAGCTTTGAAAAAAGTTGTCCTGCACTCCAAACTAGTCCAAACGCCAATTTCATTACTTTTGGCTCCATCTATATAACTTTCAACGAAAACGAATCAAATACTACTAACAATGACTTCCGTGGAGCTCTGTTAGTTACAGTGTTGGTATTGTTGGTATTGACCAAACTAAGTATAGTATACTTCACGAAAAGTTAAAATTTCCTGCACGATTTATATAACTCTGCGATCCTACTTTATGTTTTCCGGTGGTGTCTACTTTAGCCTTTGGTTTTGACTCTGGTTCGTTTGAATGTTCTTCCCCTAAAGAGTATTATCAATTAGGGTACTATTTACAATTATATAACGAGTTTATACGTTATGTCTTGGCATTACGGCTCTGAAAAAGTGTCCAAATAATCCTTGTTTTCTTCATCACTGAATAACTTTGTCAGACAGCCTCTCTTCCATAAGCTGAAGAAGCTCTTCATTGGTTATTCCTGTTCATTTTAGATTATACAATATTTAGTCAAAAAAAAAAGAGATCATGTTCACTTGTTTTCAGTTCTCTGTTCATGTTGGTCAATTATAAGTACCTTATTTCAGAGGAATATCAGCCAGAAACGAATAATTTTTTTGTAATGGTCTTTATCAATTTATAAAATAGCACTATTTTACTTTACCAGAAAAATAAAATCCACGCCATTTGACAATCTGATCATATAGAAAATGAATCTGCAATACAGTATTCTACCGGCTGATCTATTTTTAGCTCCGCCTAAAAACTGTATTTTTTGGTACCTATACTACCGAATCACACTAGTTTCAGTTAAATAGACATTCGTTATGTGTACCTGTTTTCAGTTATCTCTCTATTCACGCTGATCAGTTATTAGTACCATATATATATATATATATATATATATATATATATATATATATAGACTATATATACAATGTTACTACTTTATTTAAGAGAACTATTACCCAAACAATGCTTATTTTTCTGTAATGTTCTTTACCAATTTGGAAAATAGCACTCTTTTACTTCATCAGAAAAAAAAACCACACCATTTGGCAATCTGGTTATATAGAAAATTAATCTGTATTACAGTGTTCTACCAGCTGGTCTCTCAGAAGTTTTCGAAAACTTGTGCAGTATAGCTTAGTATAGCGGAATCCGAAATCACTCTTGGGCACTAGACTCATTTTTGCTGTCAGTAGGGCTTGAAATGACGTCGAATGGAACACAAAGACTAAAGAGAGACGCTTTTCCACCATTGACCTCCTATTACTCGTTGAGGTGGGTGTCTGATATGATATATGTGTGGTTCTTTTTGTGGGAAAATTCATCAGCATCAAATTAATATAGAAACGTTTTTGATATCAAATTCAAAGGGAACCCATCTTCATTCCTTTACCGAGGTTGTCAATAATAATTTTTACATGGACGAAAAATAGTTTTTGTTTTCAATTATTGACATCCTTTTAATTTGATTCTACGTTGAATGAATGATATTGAAATCGATATATGAGTTTTTTCTTTATTTGTTATACATTAATTTATTTAATTAATTTTGTTGATTTTTGTTGTGAACTCTGTCTTTAGTGACGACCAAGAAAAAATAATCACTTTGAGTATTTTCTAGGAGTACATGAATGAATATTCATTTAATTATAAAGAACAATAAAAAGGAGCCGTTCCAATGAGCTCTTTTTTCACATTTTCCACATAAGAAACACATTAGAAGAAGTTCCAATTAAATCAGTCGAGAGAGTTTTGATTCTTTCATAAAAAACAAAGATGCTTCAATTATGGGTCGAAATGAGCTCTAAGGTTCTATACTAACAAAAATATTCAGAGACAAGCTCTCATTCAAATGACCGGATGCTGTTCCTACATCAGTTAATAAAAGATTGGAAAGCTTATCGCTTAAACATACACATACCTACATTATCGCTTAAAAATACACATACAATAATGGCTTGACTTTTTTTTTATTTAATTAAATTATTTATGGAGATACATGCATTCAAAATTACGCAAGGAAATACCTCCAGAAAACGATTTCTAAAATAATTCTCGAAATACCTATTATACCTACCATTTTCATCGTATAATACTGATAGAATGTATTTTCACGCCAAATTTCAAATTAATTTAAAAACTCTGTGTGTTTGAAATGTGTGTTAAAAAATTTGATAACCGACGGACAAAAACAAAAAGTGAGAAGTGATAATATAATATCTCAGGTGTTTGTAATGCACATGTCACTGAGTGAGATGGCAAGGGTAGTTAGATATACGGTCGTCACTCTTTAAATTGCATCATTGGTTATCTATCAAGATATACAAGAGAATATAGAGTTCTCGTAGGAGAAAAAGGAACAAATGAACGAATACTAACCTGCCAATTTTTTATTTTCACGTGCGAGCTGATCTTTCTGCTCGCGAGTCTTATCCAACTCGTGGACGGTTCTTTGAAGTTCAGAAACTTTAGTGCGGAGGTCACGTTGACTTTGTTCATATAACTGAACGGTCTCATCAAGGCGAGTCTTGATATCTATATTGATTCTTTCCACTTGCTCAACGCGTTTCTGCAGCTCTCTAGCGGTATTGTTCGCTTTTTCTAAGTCGATGATCAAAATTTCCACCTCAGACTGAAGACGGGACTTTTGTTTTTCTAGGTTGTTAACTTTGACCAGAAGGGATTCAATGTGCTCCTCTTGTTCCTGAATCCTGGCACTGAACTTGCGACGCAGTTCCTCTACTTCTTCCGCGCGAGCAGTAGCTTCGGTTTCATATTTGGATTTCCATATTTGCACTTCTCCTTGTGATTTAACAAGTTGCCGTTCTAGGTCAAGGCGGGCTTCACTTTCTTCTTCAAGTTGAACTCGTACGGATT
The DNA here is from genome assembly GCA_018342105.1 of Gonioctena quinquepunctata. Taxonomy (NCBI): domain Eukaryota; kingdom Metazoa; phylum Arthropoda; class Insecta; order Coleoptera; family Chrysomelidae; genus Gonioctena; species Gonioctena quinquepunctata. Next base: position 68,766 of record JAFIRS010003351.1, on the reverse strand, counting down.
CAAGCTCCACTTCAACTTGGTGAAGATTAGCTTCCAGGATAGAACGCCTCCTTTCGTCATCTTCAGCCCGACGGCGAGCATCTTCCAATTGTCCAGCAAGTTGCGTCTTCAGATAATAGGCGTTTTCAAGATTGACTTTAATATCCTGTACTTCTTTCGTTAATTCGATATTTTCTTGGGAAAGACGAGTTTTGTGGGAGGTTATGTCGACGATAGTGCGATTCAGTTCTTCTATTCTAATATTGAGTTCGCTAATGGTAATTTCCAGTTTTTCTACGTGTTTGACTGAGATTAAACGATCTTTGTTCAAGCTCTCTACTTGAGATAGGAGTTCGTATACTTCACTTTGGAATTTGCTCTTTTCTTTTTCAGCTCTGAAAAATCAAAGAAAAATTAAATGTAATATTCCCAACCATGGACTGTTATGAATTAAAGAAGGAGCACCTATTAAGAGTCAAATTATTTGGTGTTTGAAAGTGAGTTTAAAGAAGTGTTTATATTCATAAGAAAACACAGGAAAAATATCCCATATTCTAAATATTTTTAGAAAAATATTGTGTTGTTACGAAAATTATCCCGTGAAATAATCAATCAAATTAGAAAAATTTAACATCCCTCTATTAATAAGTTCTGCGTTCTTGAAATTTCCGCAAAAAACAGTATGAGAATAACATTTTTGAGAGGCTTAAAAACATGAAAAAGTAACGAACTGTGGTATTTTCTGAAATGAGTGGATCTTGTAAAAAAATGTACTCATGGATTGTACCAGAATCAGAAATATAACATAAAGAAAACCATTTCGCCTACCCCGACGAATTTGAATGACAGATGAAAAAAATATGGTTTTTATTGAAATTCTTCCCAACATAGTAACGATTATTCGAGACAATCATTCATGATTTAGCATTTTGTATGTGTGTTAGATAAGTATTGTTGCGAATCTGGGTTTCGTGGCTATTAGAATACTGAACTAATTATTCTCCGTTTATTTACAACTTCATAAAATAGTAATAAACTCTGACATTTGAATCACTCAATTAACATCTGAAATATAATATGTACTCCACTGGAATCTAGACCTTATCGGCAAATGCTTTATTCTAACTCCACTAGCAACGAGCCGCCGTTTAAGAGGTCATTAGCATTCAGAGTCTTCGCGGCAGCCGCTTCTCGAAGCATTCTAGATCTCACGATCATCCAGAACCTTCTCTTGGCCCTTTCTGGAAGCTCGTTATGTCAGCGAACTGAAGTGGCTAATGACGCAAGAGGCTACTGGACACGGTCCTTCTTTCTCTAATTTGTTCATCCCAAAAGATACCCTTTTACTATAATAGGGCACCAGTCTTTCCAGACGAACAACTTTCATCCCAGTCCTAGAGCTGTGTTGAATTCTGTAAACCACATCCTTTTTTCGTATGGGTCTTCCCAAAACGGCCTTAGTTGGGGACCTCCTATCTTCCTACGAGGATCCTGAATTAGCTCTTAAAATACGACGACCTTCCTCCTTGCATATCAACCTTTTCCAAACTGTTTCGTGGATTTCCACAAGCTGTCTCTCAGTTTATCTACATAGTCTCGCACTTCCACCACTCTGGTGCTTAGTGATCTGAACACTCTGGGCAATCGAAGTTCCCTTCCAAATATAATGATGGCCGGGATGAGCTTGATAAAATCGTGAACATCTGCTCTGTCTGCCATCCATTTTTTTTACAATTTCGAAAATATTTTATTTTGCAGTTTTTTATTGAATTTTCCCAGCATGCCATCCAACTGGGGAGTGAAGCGTTATTGTTCTGGTCTTACTTATCCTCCAGCTTACATACTTTTTCGAATCATTTTGATTAAAAATTCTTTCCTCAATAAGAATTTTCCAAAGTCTCATTGACTCTCAGATTTCCTACAGATTTTCCCTCATAAATCTTTTCCATAACCAGGGAATCTCGAAGTACCCATACTGCCTTGAAAATGGGACCTCCTTCCGAAATAGCCAGGATCGGTTTCTTGGTCCTGTTTCATGTGTGCGTTAGCCCATTTATCTTCAACTAATAGTCCCACTCGTCTATTATCGGCGACTCTTCCATGACATCTGCATTACTAGGTAGTTGTCTTGGGCGATGTTTAATTTTGAAATGCTACTGGTTCAGTTTTTCTATCCATCTAGTTATTTTCCATATCCAGTAGCCACTTGCCAGATGTTTATCTGGCAAGCACTCTTGAGCCTTCAGCCGAAAAAGCTTCATCATGTGTACGCAACTCACATTACTTCCTAGAACTCCTCAAAACACATAGAATCGAAAACACTGATATCCTCGTGAGCTTTGATATAGTATCCCTCATTACGAACATGGCAAATACACTAGACATCTTCAAATCCAAATATAATATACCCAAATATAACCTAACCTTCATCGACCATTGTACATACTTCCTTTTCTAGGGCACATATTAGAAACAAGAAGAAGGTGCCCCAATGGGATCTCCCCTTTCTCCAGTTCTTGTAAATCTATAAATAGAGGAATTCGAGACTAAGCATAATTTGATCACAAACCCACCTGTTGCTTCAGATACGTTGACAACAAATTCGTCATATGGCCCTATGGCTCCGAAACCCTGCATGGATTCCTAGATCATCTAAACAACTTCCACCCCATCATGAAATTCACGATGGAAATCGAAACCAAGAACTTACTTCCTGTCCTTGACGTCCTTATCAGAAAAACTAACGACTCCTTCACTCACACAGTATACGGGTATCTACACGCCAGCTCTCATCACTATCTTGCTCGAACAAACTCCGTCTTAAACTCTCTCATTCACAGCTCTATTCAACTCACCGACAATCACAACAGACCACGAGAGTTGAACAAACTCAAAACCGCTCTCCTTCAAAACGGTTATAATAACACACACATTTGCAGATCAATTCACCATCATCAAACCCGTCCATTGCTACTGAGAGAACACTGCAAGCGAGAGTCATTCGTGAAGACCTTGATATCGAGAAGCGCCCGAACTGCCTCAACAAACGCGATGATGGACGCAGACTACCCAATACTTGGAAACCTATACTTTCCCGCCTTACTGCCAAACCAAGCCCTGCCCATAGTTCCGCTCCATTGAATTCACCTAGGTTAAATACTCCACCTCCACCCTCTGTTCCTCAGTTCCTTCGAAGCAGTAGGCAGCGGGATCTAGTGGCGAAACCTGCGGAGTAGGCAGATTGAGACCTCGTTGTCGAGTTACAAAATCTTGAACCCCACCTAAGTGACTACAACCTAGGAGTGGAAATCACTTCCCTCTTTTACTCTTATCAGTAACTTATATTTATATATTTTTTCCACTTATTTTGAAAATGGCTCCAAAATGGGAGCCGAAACGTCGAAATGACCAAATTTCTAGACGCGGTTCAACCCGAACTTTCAATATTGTTATAAATATATATATATATATATATATATATATATATATATATGCATATTGTTATATATATATATATATATACATATTGTTATATATATATATATATATATATATATATATATATATACACTTCAATTGTAGAGTAGCAATAAGTAACACTGCTATAAAAGTTCCTCTCAAAGCCGCTATGAGCCACTTTTTCAAACTGTCTATGAAATAAGAACCATAGTGACTGTACATCACAAGTCAGTGGTTTCAAAGAAATATTCAATGTGGTAACCCCCTCACGGAAGACTAATTCTTAGTCAACTTTCTTCTCTACTTAGTACTGTGAAATGCTGAATTATTTTCTCATTCACTTCTCGCACTGCTTATTTTTCTCGTTGACCATTCCGTTTATTATTCTCCAGACTGTGTTGAGTTTGTCACCAACGTTATCAACATTTTCCGATTTATCCCTCGGACAATCTGTTCGAAAAATATAAACGGAGTCGGGAGTGGCACGATGAAAGTGCGACCGACTTCGAGACCAGAGATCCCGGGGTCGTTCCCTAGCCAGGATAGATATTTTTTATGTGAAAAATAAAATTTCAGTTTCCTTTAAAAACATGCTTTCTGTAGTTTTGTGTTCTTCCTTTTGTCACAGTTCCCCTTCCTCTTTTTATCTTTGTCACCGTTCCTACGCCTCTTCTTTTTTCTCTGTTCTGCCTCCTCATCTCTCTGTCGTCCTTACTCTTGCCCGGTAAACTGCTGCTTGATCATAATGACTTACATATCGTCATGGGACCTATTTCTTGTTTTCGCCATGAATTTTTTTCAGATAGCCACTGGTATCCTCGCTTTTGACACCAACTGTTACGAATCTGGAGTTCGTGCCTATCAAAATACTGAACTTATTATTATGCGTTCATTTACAACCTCAGAAACAAGTAATAACTTACTTTAAATTTTCCGCTTGATTATATCGCGCATTTCAGTGGACAATTTTCTTTGATGTCATTAGGGACATAGTAAAACGCTAGATATTTATTTATATATTCAAACAAAAAGATGCGATAATTGATTAACTCAAGGATAAAATTAGAATTTTGAACAATCAATCAAATAGATTTAATGGAATAAACATTCAAATTTATCGATAGATTAAAAACATTGTCGATAAAAATACCCAACGAAAATGTATTCAATGAACCTTTTGTCGGTCATACAGGCGGTGTAGAGGTGTTGAAATATGGGCGAGACGGGATGAAATTTCAACAGAAATGGAAACCATTTATAGGCCAGAAATATGTTCAATTATCTATGGCGATTTCAATTCCAATGGGTTTACGAACGCTCGTTTTTTTATCTGTCCTTTACTATTAGAATTCAATTTTATCTCTTTGGTAGAATGGCTCACTAGAATTTATCGTATATCCTGTATATCGATTGGTCAAATATTCATCTCCAACACAGAAGAAATATGTTGTATCCTAGATAACTATATATCAGATCAAAGGACAATATTATTGGAATTGGGTAAATGTCCTACCGAAAATATCTATAATGAATTTTTTCAATATACCACGTTTATAAAACGGACTAAAAAGTATAAAATAATGTTTCCGTCCCCATACAGATGTATATCCCCATACAGATTCCTAACCCCTTAGAGATTGTCCTGAAAATTTGTGATTGTAAATTTTTAATAGCTATAAAAATAGCAGAATAAGAAAAACGTGGGGCGCATGCAATAGATAATAGGAAGGAGTGTAAGGAGTAGCTATCATTGAGAAAACTCGCACAATACTATCATTTGCAGTTCAATACAAAATTTAGTGACTTGGGTGAATTATTTATGCATCAATTATCTATTGCATGCGCAAGTTCTTCGTTTTGAATCCTACAACTATTCTCGTAGCTATTAAAAATTCATTATCACAAATTTCCAGGACAATCTCTATGGGGGGGAGAGAGAAATTATTTTATACCTTTTAGGTCCTTATATTGAATTTTTTTTATATTTTTAACTTTTTAGTCATTTTTAGAGACGTGGTATAATGAAAAAAAACTGAATAATTATTCATTTCATTCAACTCTCTGTCGCTCATTGTCCCTACTGAATTTTCCCTTCTGGGTGTCGGAATTTTTTGGGAGTGTTCAACCGTTCTATTTTCGGGTTTTTATATGCTCGTTCCTATTGCCTATTCTCTGGAGCTTTAAATTTTTCATCATCTTTTCATTTTTGATTTCCATTGGTTTGGGTGTTTCTTGGTGGCATTTTGTTTTCACTTTTGTGTTACACTTGGCACTTCCTTCGCCGGACTTCTCTATCAGGGGATGATTCAATGTTTTGCTCAATTAGCCGTGGTTTTGTGTCTTTTTGCTGTTTTAAGGGAAAATAATAGTCACTTTCACAGATTTTTGATTTTTTAACCTCACTTTCTCTCTCGCGCGATGCTGTAATGCGAGGATCTAGGGTTCACTATTGTGGAGCACAAAAAACAACGTCCGCTTGTCTCCGGTATGGAAATATTGTGTGATCCTAACCTCACTATTTGGTTCCGTAAAGAAAGAAAACAGACAGATAAGAAAACGGGTTAATATTGTATTGTCATCCAGTTCCGAGCTATTTAGGGAAGTTAGTTTGAAATCGATTGCAAGATTTGTACCGGACAGACACAAAAACGTGGTAATAAAACTGACGAGAAATTTATCTGCAGCAAAGATTACAAATTTTTATACTTTAGTACTTTTAATGAAAAATTTAGTTGAAAAATAACATTAGCTTGTCAAGCTAAAATTATTATAATAAATGATAATTTTTGATTCCTCAAATAATACCATTAAATTGATTAACTTTATTTTTATGATTTACTATTTTTTTATATTTAATATTATTAATTATTATATATTTTCATACCCAATTAAAATCTTATCAACACAATCAGAAATAGTGGAAGGTTTTTCCACAACCTTGGAAAGATGTTCTTCCATAGTTCGGTCAAATCTTTCAGTCATCCATCCGACTGGGAGTGTTATTCTGATTTTCTTGATACCTTCCTTGGTTGGAATGTAGCTTTATCGGTACTCCAAATCTTGAGAGAACATGTTGTCCACCAAGGACCTTGCTATTGTGGATGCATTTGCTGAAATAGTCCATGACAAAAAAGATGTATTTGTTGCAGTCCATTGGAATGACACAACTCCGTTGTATTTCTTCATTTCACCCCTGGATCTTGTTTTCGGACCTTTAGTAGCACCGCAATCTGGACATATCCTGCACCAGCTTTCTACATCGCCTCGTAATTGAACCCAAAAAAACCTCTGCCTGATCTTGCCCAAAGTCTTATCGACTCCCAGATGTCCTCCTGATATTCCTATGAATTTGGGATTTCCACCTCCGGAAGCTACTTCAGGGCCGTATGATCGGTCCTGATGAGAAACCCCTTTCCACATAGGTATTTGTGGAAGTGTTCTACCGCCCTGACTATCGCTAGAAGTTCCTTTCTCGTGACACATTAATTCGTTTCAGGTTTTGACATTCCCTGCTGTTGAATTCATGACTTTTTTCTGGCCATCTTGCACCTGTGATAACGCAGTGTATCCAGGTCTTTTGGCTATGATATCTACAAATTGTTCCACAAAATGGCGGTAATGAGTTCATAGACCTGGGAAACTCTCAACTCGTGTTATTCTCTTGGTCTCGGCCAGTCTCGAATAGCCTGTATTTTAGATTCATTTGTTTGAATTCCTTCTGCCGAGACTATGTAGCTAAATAAATCCACTTGCTTCTGGAATAGGGAGCATTTCTTTAGATTCGGTCTGAGGTTGGCACTACTCAAACGTCCTAAAACTTCAGAAAGGTTTGCCAGATATTTCTCGAAATTTCTTTCCATAACCATGATATCATCCAGCTATACCAAACAGGTTTTCCAATTGGGTCCACGCAATATCAGCTCCATCGATCTCTCGAAGGTCGCTGGGGCACTACAGAGACCGGAAGGCATAACAGTAAACTGATACAGTCCGCTCCCAGTAGTAAATGCAGTCTTCTCCTTATCATCTCCGTATATGCCCACTTACTGGTATCCGCTTGTGAACCTGCTAATGTGGTCAGTGTGTCATCGACATAATAGATAACTGTCCTTTTTCGTAGCATCATTAAGTTTTCTATAATCGACACGGAATCTTCTAGACCTATCCTTCTTGGAAACTAGAACAACCGTGGCGGACCATGGACTCGATGATTCTTGGATTATGCCATCTTTGGTTATTTCTTACTTCCTGTTATTTGGCAAATGGCAATTTTCTGAGAATTTGTCGAATTGGATGGCCTTGACCGGTATCTATCCTATGGTGTACTAGGTTGGTTCGTCCTGTTGCTGGTGATCCTGTAAACTCAAATCTCTTTCCTTGACAATTAATTTCATGGTGGTTATGTATTGATTCAAAGATAAAAGAGTCGGGGAACCCCATGGTTCCTGGTTTGTCATAAGACGTGTCTCCTCTATCCCTTTATCAGCTCTTTCAGCAATCTGCTACCAACTCAACTGGCTTGCATGTTTCTATGATGTCTCTTTTCCGGACTATTATTCCATCAGGGAATACATTAGACAGGAATATCTTGTTTTGTCCTAATCAGAGCTCGTGTTATAATAATTGGCTGTGGTATTTTTCACATAGCTATACTATTCTACCGCAGGGTCCTCTTACAATCCAGCCTCAACGGTTTTCTCAGATAAACCAGATATCCTGACAGATAAACCAGATATTCGCAGTTTTACAGAACGCCCCCTTTTGACTGGTGTCATGAAAATTTATCCTTCCCCAACAAACTTTATGGTTTTGTGCTTACCATAGCCACTTATCCGATCCATCCTAAGAATGAACTCGTCTTGTATATCTGCCACGAAAACTCCATTCTTTTTTGCTATTTTCAACGCCATCATTCATTCAGTTCTGCGATTTGCTCCTCGCTTTTCTGGGCAATCTGATCGGAAATTGCTTTTTGTTGTTCTTCCATAATTTTTCAGGAACTTTCTTGCGACCGATCCTCTTTTTTCTGTCGACGTTTCTCCTCCTCTTGTTTCTCTTTCTGTCATCGTTCCTCTTCCTCTCATTTTTTCTCTGCCGTCGTTTCTCCTCCTCTTGATTTTGCTTGGCAAACTGCTGCCTTACCATTTCCAATATGGCTTCCATATCGCCGTAGGGTGTATTTTTCGTACACACCATTAATTGTTTTCGAATACTCACTAAAATCCTCGGTTCTGACACCAACTGTTACGAATCTGGGGTCCGCATCTTTCTTGAATGGACTCAACTCTGAATGAGTTACTAACTGTCCTCCCGCGGTTCGCTCGACCTTTCATATAAAGTCTTTCTGGCACCTGTTTGTCGATGATTCGGAAATCCACGCCGTTACGTCATCGGTTGTACGAACAAAATGTCCAAGTATATAATTCACTGAACAATATTTCACTTCCCTCAAAACTCGAATAGCAAAAATAGAAAATGCAAACCTCATTAACAGCATTCCATGCAATGACTGTGACAAGGAATATACAAGGTGTAATCTAACTTTTTGCACAACCGCTAACAGTTGATAGTCCATAAAAAAATATACAGATTTTGCCATAATATACATTATATACAATTGTCCAAAGGCCCTAAACAACAGAATAGATAGACATCAGCAATTTAAATCAAATCTATTATACTCTATCGTGATTACTCAAGCCCACCATAACACAAAAATATTCAAAATAAACAACAAATAAAATCCAAAAATCCCCAAACTATTCAAGTCACAAAATAAACTCGCAACACCCCTATCCCGGAGGTATGCAAAAAAGAACGAACAAATTGTTTGCACGCATGCTCCTTCCCAATAACCTACTTCCCAAACGACCAGCTCGATAATTTTTGTCTCCACACTAACAAAATTTCCTCGGAAATGATAAAAACAAACAGAAAACTCTCATAATAATAAATGAATTTGATAAAGCCAAGGTATGTACCTACCAATCGGTTATATTAACTATTTCAAAAATACTCAGATAAAACGATAATAATAATTTATTTGTTTTTTTTTTAATATATTACGTTTATAAAACGGACTAAAAAAATAATTTCTTCTAGCCCCATACAGATTTATATTTCCATACAGATTCCTAACCCGATATAGATTGTCCTGAAAATTTGTGATTGTGAATTTTTAATAGCTATGAAAATAGTTGTAAGATTTAAAACGATAAACGTGGTGTGCATGCAATTGATGCATGAATAAATAGTTCATCCAAGTCACTAACAGTTTTAGTGCACTGCAAATGATATGAAGTGTTGTGTGAGTTTTCTCATGAGCCCCACGTTTTTCGTTTTAAATCTCACAACTATTTTCATAGCTATTAAAAACTCACAATCATAAATTTTCAGGTTATAGATCTGAATTGGGCTAGGAAACATTATTTCATTCTTTTTAGTCCATTTTATTTTCTGATTTCTTGTCTTGTGTGTTTGAAATTTTGCAATCGATTTTAAATATCTTCTTGAGCTTTTGATAGTGACATGTGGCAAATTTCTGGTTTATTTCAGTTAGTTTCAAATCGATTCCTCCTTACTATTATTATTATTATTATGACAAACGAACAAACGGCAGACAAGGAAGCGAGTTAATATTGCATTGTCATCAAGTTATGAGCTTTTTCTGAAAAATGCAAACCTCATTAACAGCATTCCATGCAATGACTGTAACGAAGAATATACAAGGTGTGATCTAACTTCTTGCACAGCCGCTAGCAATTGATAGTCCATAAACAAATATACAGAAGTCCCTAATTACTCAGAAAAAATATAAAAAATGAACTATTTATCAAAAAACTTGTCTGTTTCGGATTTTTTTAAATGTAGAAAAATTTGTCGAAAAAGTAAAAAATTTTTTTTTTTTTTTAATTGGCAATTATTGTAATTTGTTATACATCATACACCCGTTATTCACGGGTGTACAAGAAGTTAGTTTACACGCTGTATAATCATGAAATCCTAACTACTGAACAAGAGACTCAGTGGCCACAAATTCATGAAAAAAAAAAATCAAATACAACCCAAATTTAAAAAACCCAAACCTTCTGGCCTCTGAGAATATCAAAGAAAACCGAAGCATAATAAAAATGATATACCATTGTAAAGTTTCAAGTATCTACCTCATCGGAAAATTAGTTTAAAATCGATTGCTCTTTAATATTATTATTATTACAGACAAACGAACAAACGGACAGACAAGAAATCGAGTAAATACTGCATTGTCATCCAGTTTTGGGCTATGTCGGTTCATCGGGAAGTTAGTTTAAAATCGATTGCTCCTTACTATTATTATTATTATTACAGAGAACAAACAAACAGATAGACAAGAAATCGAATTAATATTTCATTGTCATCCAGTTCAGAGCTATGTTTAAAGTTTCAAGTATCTAGCTCATCGGGAAGTTAGTTTAAAATCGATTGCAAGATTTGTACCGGACAAACAGACACGAAAGCAACAAGCTAATATAAACATGGTAAAAACATTTTAATAACTAACTCATGTTTCAGAATATTTGAAACGGAAAAAATAAAGCCTGAAGAATTTCCTGGCTAGGGACAAAACGTTAAAAAATCATCAATCTTTCATTTTCATACCAATATTGGTAAACTATAGGTTTGAAAGAGCTTTATGAGCAATTTTTAAAAGTGTCTCTCTCACACACATACATAAAAATAGCAATAAATTAAGGAATTTTCATTATTTCATATTTTGTGTATTGCCTGTATGATTCTCTTATTTAAGGTTCTTTCGTTCGTGTGTTTTTCAATGAAAATATGTCCTATTTCTTCACATGATTCGTTAGCATTATTGATGGAATTTTCAGAATCGATGAATACATTATTTTTTGTAATAATCTATTCAAGGTGAAAGTGATGACGTGAAAAAAATAAGGATTTTTCATTTGAAAAAATGTAAAGGTGAGCTAATCCGAGGCCGATAGAAAAATGTGTCCCTTATTATACATTATTGGTGTCCAACGAAGGCGTTCCATCTCATACAGTGGAGGTGATATTACTAGGTAGGTGAGAAATCATACTGTCGAACTCCACCAAAAATAATTTTAATACCAATGTGGCACCAAGATTTACATCAAGAACTGGACATGTTTCGAAGGATTGATCCTTCATCATCAGCACAATGGAAGCTATCATTGTATGGTGGAAAAAACTATGAAGAAATGACACCAAAAAAATATAACTACAATAACATTATTGTGTCCGCATCTAGTGCGGGTTCACTAGTGTTAGGGACCGTGGTTAGTCCTAACAAATATTTTAAATTGCAAAGGATTGGAATTGGGAATAGAAAAATCATTTCTATTTCCATCCATGTGTTTTTCATTATTTCATAAATCCTTTGCAATTTAAAATGTTTGTTAGGACTAACCACGGTTCCTAACACTAGTGAACCCGCACTAGATGCGGACACAATAATGTTATTGTAGTTATATTTTTTTTGTGTCATTTCTTCATAATTTTTTCGTGGTATTTGTGAATGAGAAGAATTGTAAAATTGAATTGTGTCAGTAATTTTGAATCATCTAGTCAACCCTAACTCATTCGATATCAATTGACCAATTTGTCGCAATCTAGTTTATCATTCTCGCAAGGTATATTATGAATCATAATGCCACGAATCCAAAGGCTCATTTCACTGGTCCGCGAATGTTTATCATAGCTATCCTGAATTTATTTTTAGGTTTGGGAATATAAATAAATGTGTTCTAAATTCTTCAGCAATGAATATTTTTAGAAACATGTAACATATCCACTATTTTTAATCATTACAATTGAGGGCCGGTAATAACGGATATTATTTTGTTGCAACGAATACACCTAAATTTTGAGTTTATGCCTACCCCTTAGAATTGTCACGATATGACTGATACAAGGCGGTGAATAAGACCGGGACAAATATGGCAACGACACAGATTGAAGTTATTTATATCATAACGAAGTGATCCGGTCGCAACCGAATATGTGAAATTGTATGATTTTATACATTCTCGAATGAGTGGGAATAATACTGAAAACTGAAAGCCTCATTTCAGTTCGTAGAAATATTCGGCTTACTATACCCGTATTTGAAAGAAAAAAGATTCTTCTCATTCTTTTTTGTTTTCAAAACTAGTCAAAGTCGCCAGAAATATACACTTGTTCAGAAAAAATTGATATATCACATAAATAATTGCTAAGAATATATTTGTTTCAGAAAAAATGAGAAAACCCAACAACTTCTAAGGGGAGATGTTTTGTGAAAGTTTGGTTTCAAAATATATTCTAAAATAAAATAATTTAAAAAAACACGCTTTTGTACCAATATGAACTAAGAAGTGAAAAATAATAAGAATAAAGACATTGACCAGAAAATTAACTTTAATGTTAAAAAATCGTGGGGTGCTTGATATCAGTTGTTTTAAATTTTGAATCGCTATTCGTAAACGTAGAGTCATTGTGAAAAGTAAGTAGAGATCATCCACGCTTTTTTTCACATTAAAGTATTTTTTTTGGACTTTATTCTTATTATTTTTAATTTTTTTGTTCATATTGCCACAAAAGCGCGTTTTTTAAGGCTACATGAGAAGATTTTACTAACTTTTGGTGAAAGTAGATTGTAGGGAGGGTCGGCATGACTCTTCAGCCTCTCCGTTCCTCAATATGTAAAGTCTTTCGTACATACCTTTTGGTGAAAGTACTGAGAGCATACCAGTGAATTCACCAAATCTTTGAAATGTAAATTAGACATGTTTCCTATTGAATTCACCAAGTCTTGGTAATGTGAGTTAGATATAAAATTTGTTTACGATCTTGGTGAGAATACTAGGTCGTTGATATGGAATTATTGGTATTGTCATCGGTTCTTTATACTTGTGCAAAATTCAAATGATTCGGATGTCTGGAAGGGTGGAAGTCCGTTAAATACAGGTAAAGCTAATGAAGCGTGTATAATAAATCAAGAGAATAAAAGTGACTGCTTGTGTTGCGAGCGTGGAGATCCTTCAATCATACGAGCAACACTTTCACTATATCGAATTTTACTTCCATTCTGACGGTGTACACCACAGAGTTCTATGGACACCCATCCTGAATTCAAATTATTATAAAAGATGAGCCATCATATCGGATTGTCGAAAGAAATAACTTTTTAACAGTCTGCATGTTCTCAGTTCCACATATTTTTTATAATTCATGCATAACTCACCTAAATTTTGTGTCATTATATCAAGCTGCTACATACAGGTGAAGCTAATAAAGCGTATGTAATAAATGAAGATAATAAAAGTGACTGCTTATGTTACGAGCGAGAAAATCTTCCAATCCTACGAGCAACACCAATACTTCTACTATATCGCAATTTACTTTCATTCTGACGGTGTATACCACAGAGCTGGTGAGTTAGAAACCATATATGTTCTAATATCGTAGTGACACTACAGATAGGCAGAAGTTTATTTTTTTCTTCGGAAAAAGTTATATACTACGCGTTTCTCTCCAGCTATCCCACACACAATTGTTTCTATCTCTGGATTTTTCCAAATCACAGCCTTTGAAGGGCGCAATGGATTCAAATAGTTTGCCGAATCATACAAAAACTATAGCAAGGATTCAGTGCCGGCCCGAGGAAAATAATACATGGAAACGTATCCGAACTCCCTTTTGAGTATTGTAAATAAGTGAATAAGGATCAGAGAAATGTAAAATATAGATGAAATATTCATATCATTATATCAAGCTGCTACATACAGGTGAAGCTAATAAAGCGTGTGTAATAAATGAAGATAATAAAAGTGACTGCTTATGTTACGAGCGAGAAAATCTTTCAATCCTACGAGCAACACCAATACTTTTACTATATCGCAATTTACTTTCATTCTGACGGTGTACACCACAGAGCTGGTGAGTTAGAAACCATCTATGTTCTAATATCGTAGTGACACTACAGATAGGCAGAAGTTTATTTTTTTCTTCGGAAAAAGTTATATACTACGCATTTCTCTCCAGCTATCCCACACACAATTGTTTCTATCCCTGGATTTTTCCAAATTACAACCTTTGAAGGGCGCAATGAATTCAAATAGTTTGCCGAATCATACAAAAACTATAGCAAGGATTCAGTGCCGGCCCGAGGAAACTAGTACATGGAAACGTATCCGAACTCCCTTTTGAGAATTGTAAATAAGTGAATAAGGATCAGAGAAATGTGAAATATAGATGAAATATTCATATCATTCGCTCCTAGTATTTTTTTCATATTCGGACAATTTTTTTAACAGGTTCAACTGAAAGTGTTGGTAGTTATTTTGATTTTGTGAGTTCAATAGACCAATATCAAGGATAAGTCAGAATAAAACCGACAAACTGCTGGTTTCAATTCGGTCTTCACACTGTTCTATCAAAAATATAAATATATTTCAACCAGACTAAGAAGAAAACATGAGATTTTGAACCATTTTTCAAAGCTCTTCTAAAAAAATTGACAGTCCCCTCTGTCTGGGATTCGGAAAAAACAGTTCGAAATTTTGGAGGGCAACAATACACGCAACTGATTTAATAAAATTGGGAAAATGAAATTCTAGATTGATTTGATAAAGAGAACGTATTGTTATCTAATAAAATCGAAATCACGAATAACTTTTTCAAAATTTGAAAAATTACGTGAAGTTTACATAAAAATGTTGCTGAATTTTGCCTTTGTTAGCATACTGTTACCATAAGATATCCAACCAGCATTCCAGATATTCTCGAATGGGATAATTATATCGGGTTATCCATAGAGTATCTTCATCCGGTTCGGAGAATTTAGTTTGTCCTCCAAATGTACTATCATATGAGTAACCGGAGAGTTCATTCCATGGTTATCCAATATGGTTATTTTTACTCAAACAGGTGGAGAGAAAACAACTACCTAAGTGAATGGTAAGACAAATTTGATATCCTAAAGTGAAAATCCGGTCGTTTCAAAACGATCCTAGAGTAAATATATTTTGTGGATGCAGAAAAACTATTTATCTGCATGTGAAATAACTAAAACATATTGATTTTGATATACTTTCATAATCATCAGAGGGAAATAATTGTTATTTTTTTTTAATAATTTTTCAAATAACTTGTACCTTACATCGAAGTCTTTAGAAAACAGAAACGTGTTCACTTACAAAAAGAATTTCCCAAATCCAAGATCATACTGCAGATTCATATGCTATATTGTTCAGTAAGCTCCTATTGGTAGCTTGATGGAACGTTGGTATCGCACGAACACGCATACCAGTTGAAAATCATTATATATTATTATCACTTTTGAAAAATTCCATAATCTGAAATAGATGTCCTGTTATCACACCACTTGAGAATATCTACTTCCAATTTAACTGAGGAAAATGAAAAATCGCAGATATAGTGAAATCAATGAAGCAAACTTATAACTTCTGAACCCACCAAATTAGCTCCGATTTTGGGTTAAGTATATTTATCGCTATATTTTATAATAATTATAATAATATCATCAAAAGTGCTGTTGGCTTACGCTTTTACAAATAGTTATAGAAACGAAAACTTCCAAAATTCTACGGAAATTGTGAAAAATGTTTTTTTCAAGAGAATTAGTATAAGTTAGTTATCGTGGTCGCTGATTACAAATTTTCTGTAAATATTTGGAGAAATGTGGTTATTGATGAAGTCTTTCAGAAGAGAACCAAATATAGAGGATTTACTGGGCCAGAGAAGTCACATCAGAAAAAAATGGGTGTGCAATAAATGAATTATCATTGAATTTGAGTACAATAATCCAAAAAAGATCAGTCATAAATATTTTTTCAACGTACAAATTCAGAAATATAAAAAACCCTAAAATTAAGTATCGCGAGTTACATAACAATTGAAATAATTTGAAACAGGAAATAAATTGTTTCAATTCTCATTGGAATTTTTCTTCATTATCGTCTATCGGTGAAAAATTGCTGCAGTCGATTACAATAAAAAAAATACATATAGCAGAGTATTGAGCACCCACGTGCTGGACCGCATCCAGTTTAGCAAAGGCCGAAAATTATTTTCAAGATATTATTATCCGTTGCTGCGAACTGCGGCATTACAATTGGCACTGAAAAATTATTTGTCTTCCATCCCCATAAAACTATTGAGAAAATTCAATTCTGCAGAAACTGCTTTCTTGTCACTACTGTGAGTTTCTCCCCAATTTTACCTGAAGTACTCGGTGCATCTAAACTCTTTTGGTGCATAGAAATGCAACTCTAGAGTGTACAGTATTCCGTTACTGTTCCTGAAATATATATTTTTTTGTTACATATTCATTTTTGAGTTTGTTTATTTGAATTTTGTTTGCCTATTTGGAACGTACCGATTCAACAATAATATTTTTAATTTTATAGTACACTTTTCACTAGTCTTTCGGACGTCACGTTCGTCGTTAAGATTATATGCTAAAGAAATATTTGTTGAATCATAGTTTGAATGTCTTACAATTATTTTCCATCGAATTTATTTTCACATCATATATGTTTCACTCTAGAGTTGCATTTGTAACTCACTTATCATAATTCTCTTGAAAATGACTTTTTTATTCACGAATTAAATATAATTTTGGAAGTTTTCGTTTCTATTACTTAAGTTTATTTGTGAAAGCTTTGGTGGGTTTAGAAGTTATAATGATTTTGCTTCATTGATTTCACTATATCTGCGATTTTTCATTTCTCTCAGTTATATTGGAAGTGGTGTGATAACAGGACATCTATTCAGGCTATGGAAAATAATATCATGCTCACATTCTGATCATATCTTGTATGAGAAGTTCGTTCGTTCGTTCACTGTATCTTTGTTTCGAATAATATTTGCCGTTTTCCAAAAGGGATAATAATCACCCGGATATTCTGAAGTATAACTGAGCAATTCGATAATTCAGTTTTTACGGAACATATCGAATTTTGTTATATGTTATCTCATAGAATAGTTTCGAATCGAAGCTTTCATTTAGTTCCACCTGTCCCGATGTGTCAAAATTCATCAAATCGAAATTACGGCTCCAAGATGGCCGACGATCTCTGTGATTATGGTACGATTCGATTCAAAATTGGTATGTGAAGGTTTTCAGGGGTCGGATATTATGAATTATTTTCCAAAATTCATGAATTCAAGATGGCAGACGAGTTTTGTAATTATGGTTCGATTCTATTCAAAATTGGTATGTGGATGGTCTCACCAGTGAAGAACTAGAGAGCTCACATCTTACAGGAAAAAGGCCTCATAACGATGCTTTAATAAAAATGCATAGATTAAGGCGTACTCACTAAAAAGAACAAAATAAAATAATTAATAGAAAACCTTTGTAAAGGCTTTTATTCAAACGCGCAAAAAAGTAAAAAATAATGTCGCTTTTGTATTCGACCTGAAAACTTTCACAGTGGTTCCGATATTCAATCTTACTGGACAAAAGTTAAAAAAAAAACAAAGTGCTCAAAAACCATCAATAATTTAGCAATATAATGGTATATGATTGCTCATCTCACGGGCTATAATGAATTTTGGATAGCCATTTAAACTCTCCTTGAAAACAGGGTGAAAAATGATCTTTTAAGAATTATACTTTGCTCGCGTTGTTATCGGTGGAAATTCAAGGCGGAAGTCCAACTGTTATACGCAAACATTGTAGTTTCTGACCAGGTAAAATCTTGTTGGCACTCAACTTCACGAACTGTTTTTCATCTCCATGACAATTAAATTATTTATGTGTTGTCATTCTGATTTTTAAGGGCGAATTATTGTTCCTTGTCGGGTTTTGTTTGAGTTTTCGCATCTTTATGGAAATATTGAACTAGCATTAAAAAAGGCCGTCGAAGTCCATCAAAATAGTGTACGTAACAGGTGAGCTGGCTATCTAGGAATACATCATCAGAGTTTCATGGCCTAGATTTACCAAGTTTTTTCTTCAATACCTTTTCAGTAATAATGATCGAAATAAAAAAAAACGACCCTTTCACCGTTTGGCACAGTGAGTCAATTATTCGTAAAAGATTAGAGTATGTACGAGAACATATTATGAACAAAAATGCTATAGAAGACAGTGATGAATTACTAGTGCACAAATACATGAACTATTTTGCAGAAAAATTGAAAAAAGATGTAGAAAATGTCATTACATTTTAGGGCATTTTTTGTACTGAAATTCCGATTGGTTGAATGGTCATATAATTATTACAGATAACACCCAAACAAGGAATATTTCAGTTCGACCAAGAAAGTCGTTCAATGAATATAGCGGTAAATCACGAAAGAGGAAACTGAAGCCCTTAAAAGTAATAAAGTTGGTGAGATTGCAGCTGAAATAAGTTCTCAATAAGCCAGAAAAAAAAAGAACTACCAAAACTTTGCTGTTTCGCGGTTCCCGAAATTTGGATGATTTTGACAAAATATTTTTAACCACTGTAATTCGTTATGAATGGCATTATATACTCGTCATTGACGGGTGTGCGAGAGGTTACATTACACTCTATATATATATATTTATATATAAATATATATATATATATATATATATATATATATATATATATATAATGTATGTAAGTTCACATTAACAGTCTGTAATATAAAAGTTGTTTTCTGACAGAAAAATGTCAGATTTCGTTTTTCTTTCAAATGAGACTTCGTGCTGCATTCCTGTATAGATACAACTTCAGCGTAATAATACAAATTTGCCCCTCAAAAAAATTATCATCAAAATCTAACCGGTTGTCAACTTCCATAAGAAAAGTAGAGTGCGACCGAAAATGGATTTTCTGCCGAAAACGAAAAAGAAGCTTCGGCTTTAGTCTCATTTTCGGCCGACAACGATGCAGAAAACGAAAATGATTCAGACATTAATAAAAAAATATTAATATTTCCGCTGTACACTGAAATATTGTTTGTTTTTTTCACACTTAGGGAGAAAAAGAGCAAATATAGGCTTTAAAAGAAGTAAAACACGATAAATCCATTAGAGGATACAAAATTTCGTGTATTTCTTGTTGTTTTGATTGATTATATATATACATATATATATATATATACATATATATATATATATATATATATATAATATAATCAATCACTACAATATACCTACGTATCTAATGCCTTTATAATCTTTATATGCATATCGGAAATAAAAACAAAAGTCAAGAACAAATAAAAGTAATTACTTTCCCATCTATTTATGCGCGTGAAGAAAAAATACAACATAACCACACTTCACAAACAAACAAATTCGCGTCCGTTTAAGTCAGCTGAGTGAAACCACGAGCGGACTCGATTCACCCCGAAGTTAGCCGAACGTCACCTGATATTTCCGAGCTTTACCAAGTAGGCCGAATGACGCGCGACAATTCACGATCTTCTGATTTTCGGCTTGGCCGAAGATTCAGCTGGTTTATAGCCGAAAACGAAAATATGGCTCAATTGTGATTTTTCTTCTGCCGAAAACGAAGATTCGGTCGGACACTAAAGAAAAGTGACATGTCCATTTCAAATTCCTATAATAAACAGGTGTGCAGTATAAAACAAGCATCCTGTGGATCGATTTTGAGTATACCATAATATCCTTATGATTCTGATACGAATGCAAGCCGATACTGCCATATATTTGCACAAATATTCAGATAAATAATTTTGTCCCCTCAGATTGACTATCAGAACCACTGTGACTTTGCGCGACAAGTTATTGAATCTATAACTCACGGAATAACCTACTTCACACATCCAGTAATTATTTTTTACTTTTTAGCGCATTTGAATGAAAGCTTGTCTTTAAATTTTTATTTTTTTTCAAATAAATAGTGAGATCAAAAATCAAACATTTAGCCGAATTTGTGATATTCAAGTCACATCCCTGATACTTTCTGTGAGAAATCTTTTCAATTTCACCTATATGTAAAGATCCTCTGTAGCTGCACTAATCTCCTTGTCTCGATGAATTCGCCGTCTGTATCATGTTCTTTTGCTAAATAATTTTGATATGATAAATGACATACAAATTTGTGAGACCTATCAAAATTTATTTAAAAACATGTTTTTGTAATTGTATGTTTCTCATCTTACACGGATGTCCTCGAAGTTTATACATATGTGAATCAAAACAGTTGTAAATAACGAACCTAATAAACTTCATGTAAAACCCTTCTCCAAATCTCCATTCAAGTGAATGGACTTCTTTGGCAAGATTCTGTAAGAATTGAATCAACAACAACATAAAAACCTCCCTTATATTAAGTTCTGCTTAAACTTGTGACTTGTGCCTAATTTTAGAATCGCCTGGAAAACGTCCAGCGTCAAGGGATTCCATTTGAATAACAACGTCCTCCATACAAGGTGAGAGTTAGATTGATGAGGTTATATACATAAACTTTTCTCACGATGGGGCAAAAAAGATGCCATTATGACCTAGAACGCACTAAACAAATAGTGGCATGTTCGCCATCTCTTCATTTCAAGTGAACATGAATGACCCTTGGATATCTTATCAAATTTTTCGATAGCTTGTCATAATACCATCAGTAAATTGTTTGAAAAATATCAAATTATTTCAGGGTACCTCCATTACTCTCTGAAACTATTTGGCGATATTTGTTTTCTGAAAGTATAATAGAATTCGATCATCTACACTAGGATGGAATACTAAGCCAAATGGAGTAGGCAGCGAGATGTCACTCGTACTTCTAGTAATCATGACTGGCAAAAGCACTTTAAGCAACTTTTATATTCATATCATGAAATGTTAAGATATTTTTAAGAATATGTTAATATTTTGGACCATACAAATGACAGTTCAGGAAAAGTTACCGACGTTTTGATAACATATTCTCCACAAGAATCATAGATTCAGTTTTGAAGTTATTATATTACCTAGATTTGGCTTTGGCTAATGAATCGATTTGTTCTTGGAAGTCAACGACGATTTCTTGGTGCTTCCTCTTCAAGATTGCTGCAGTTTCCTCAGATTCCAAATGAACATCTTCCAGAAGCTTACGTATTTTCAACAACTCTGTATCACGTTTCTTGTTTATTTCGAACTGAAATAGAAAAATAAATAAAATTAATATATATATATATATATATATATAAATAGTGAGCACGTAAAGGTTGGAATAAATTCGCTCTTACAGGGTCAGAAGAGAAAACTCGCTTGTACACATCAATTTAAATATTTGAACGTGCACGTTTTGACATTCAATTCTTTCGGGTGACGTCATAATTGTGTGAGTTTGACGTCATGGTAGATAACAGCAAACATAAGAATAATCATTTAGTGCCTGGGCAAAATTTGTGCATAAGTTTTGTATGTCCTTTTCAAGGAACATTTTTCGTACAGCAACCATTATTAATATGCACTTCATTTCCTCGCCTCACTAACTAGTCAGATTGGCCGAGCCAGATTAAAGCCCTGGTTCTCGAAATTTACCAATTTTTTTTACCAGTTTTTAAATTTTTATCCTTTTCTGGTGACTTCTGCTTTTCACTTTCAAAGACACACATTGATGTATGCCCCGTCGCACCACTGTTTTCGTCTGCGAATTCGTGCCGGACATTTGGAGTCGGAGCAGGCATCTCCTCGCTATCGAAACATAGTGAGGTACTTGATAGTAATGCAAGCAAATGAGGTGCCTACCAATGATGGTTGCTAAAAGCACTTAATAATTTTTCTTATTTTTGCTGTGAGTACTAACATTTTAGAAACATTTTGTCACTCGATCATCCAGGTTTTCTGCAGCCAGCTCTAGACTGTAGCTACCAGGGTCATATCATAAGTAGTGCGTGCTTTTAACATTCAATTGATTCCTTCTCGGCAATTTCCTCATGTACTATGTCATCCAATTTAACGAATTGTATGCAGATAAATATCTTCTTCCGAATGACACTATCAAACACGAGAGTTGCTATTTGAAAAAAAAAAAAATGATGATGTCATAACTGGTACAATTATGATGTCATAACTGGTACAATTATGACATAACCCAGAAGTGTTGTATGTCAAAACATGCACTCAAATGTCTAAATTGACGTGTACGAGCGATTTTTCTCTTCTGGCCCTGTGAAGAATTTGGCGAATTTATTCCAACCTTTACTCAACCTAAAAGTCATAACATTCCATGTGCCTAACAAATGGAGGTTTCTGAGATAATTGAGAAAAACTGAAGATATGACCTTAGTAGAGACATAATTTCCTATGAGCAATAATAGCATAATACTAATTTCTTAGAACATATCGGAATATGTGTCAACCTCCTGAACATTTTCTTATGTTGGGAGAATCGGAAACATAGTACTGTGAGTCAGAATGAAACTGATAACTCCATTTTTTTCATTCATCATATTATTTGATCGAATCGATGTCGCGGATTCCTGATATGTTACCATACTTTTTTACATATGATTTTTTTGACAGATCAACTGACAAACAAAGCCAACCTCAAATTCTTAATACTCCACTTAGATAAGAGTTAAGATCTGAAATATTTTTTGCGAAAAACTGAATATAAGTACTCTTAATTTGTTGAAGTTTATGTTGGAGTATCAGTATCAAAGCCATTTCTGATTGAATCAACATGTTTTTTATGAAGAAAAATAATTATTGTGTATTAATATCTACTTAAATGATAGAAACGGTTTAGTGGGTACACTACATAGAAACAAACAAGGCATTAAAGCAAATGTTTGAATGGAATATACCTGGTGTATCCTGTATTAACGTACATGCTGCTAAAATTCTTGCCGTTAAATATTCCACAGATTTTACATGTGCTTCATACACTAGAGATTCAACCACAAAAAAAGTCCAGTGAAGTTAAATCCGGAGAACGTGCAGGTCAATGTATGGGACCACGTCTACCTATCCACCGATCATGGAATGTCTGATCAAGAAATTGACGAATGATTCGTTGGAAATGGACCGGTGCTCCGTCATATTGATACCACATTCTTTGACGAACCAATAGAGGTACTTCTTCAAGTAGCCCAGGTAAAACATGTTCAAGAAACACTTGGTAGTTCTGCCCATTCAAACGGGGAGGAAGAAGATATGGTCCAACGATACGATTTTCGATGATTCTTACACAAATATTCACTGAAAAATTTTGTTGGTAGCCTTTTCGAAACATTCCATGCGGATTTTGTTCATCCCATAAATGGCTGTTCCTACTATTGAAATATTCATATCTTGTGAAACATGCCTCATCCGTGAATAGAACATATCTAGGAAAGTCGTTTGCTCCTTAATACATCCCCAAAAACCATTCACAAAAAATCTACGAGGGCCATAATCACCAGCATCTCGGGTCATCAACTTCTGTAGGCGAAATCGATACAATAGTTGTACACGTGCTACCCGACTTACTGTTGATTGTGACACTTGTAACATATACGAAACAGCCCGAGTGCTGGAAGAAGGATCTGCTGCTAATCGTTCAAGAATTTGTTCTTCTGTAACATTATCTCTTCTTGTTCTATTCGCACCACAATGGTGTTTACTGAATTTAAAGGATCCCGTTTCCTTCAATCGTCGATGCACAGCTAAAAAAGTAGTGAAATGTGGAAGATGTCTGTTTGGATATCTATGTTGATATAATTCAGAAGCGGCTCTGGCATTTTCCCCTGTTTCACCATAAACAAAATGCATATCTGTATATTCTTCAAATGAATAATCCATTCTGAAACGATGTTCACTGACTGAAATGATGACAGATGACTTGACAATAATACAAACTGTTTTGGGTTACTATCAATTATGTCCAATGTAAGTATCGATATATCAGTGTGTTTCTACCGGGAACAATGAAAAAAGGCTACGTTCCTTTTTAGTTCCAAATTTCGTATATGCTTTATGCTTTGATCAGTGGTCTACTATACAGCCTATCACAAACTAGCATGAGAGACTTGACTTTGCAACTAGTTATTACGAATCGAAAGAAATCATTCAAGTAGATATTAATACACAATAATTGTTTTTCTTCATCAAAAACATGTTGATTGGATAATATTTTCTTAGATAATTCAATCAAAAATGGCTTTGATAATGATACTCCAACATAAACTTCAACAAATTAAGATCTTTAGTTTTTCGCAAAAATTATTTCAGACAAGTGGAGTATTATTAATTTGAGGTTGAGTTTGTTTGTCAGTTGATCTGTCAAAACAATCATATGCAAGAAAGTATAGTAACATATCAGTGAACCCACGACATCGATTCGATCAAATAATATGATGAATAAAAAAATGGAGTTATCTGTCTCATTCTGACTCACCCCTACTATGTTTCCGATTCTCACAACATTAAAAAATGTGCAGGAGGTTGACACATATTCCGATATGTTGTAAGAAATTAGCATTATGCGATTATTGCACATAGGAAATTATGTCTCTGCTAAGGACATATCTTCAGTTTTTATCAATTATCTCAGAAACCTCCACTATCAGGACATGGAATGTCATTACTTTTAGGTTGAGTATTGATGAGCCGAACTGATGTCAAACTCTCATTTGTCCATTCACTTGTCCCAAGAAAATATGAAGGAACATATGACCACATACCATTGTAACTACGCCACTGGTTTACGAAAATAAAAAATTATAACTTGAAATTAGCACGTTGATGAACTTTGATTAGTGTACCAAGTTTCAAATTTTTTCCTTCAGGAATTTTGGAGAAAACAAATTAAATATTATTTTTTTTCATAATTTCGACACCCTGTATCTCAGAGGGGATGCATTTCAGGACATACCTTGATAGCAACTTTTCACCTCGAAATGAGGTGAGGAATCTGTAGTCGGAGTTTTTTGGTCTCATTCTGACTCACCCTGGGATATATATATATATATATATATATATATATATCCCAGGGTGAGTCAGAATGAGACCAAAAAACTCCGATATTACTCTCTTTCATATATATATATATATATATATATATATATATATATATATATATATATATATATATATATATATATATATATATATATATATGAAAGAGAGTAATATCGAGGGGACTGTTAAGAACAAAGTGGAAGGAATTTAATGGACATAGGAGAAGTGTTAACCGTAGACACGTGTTTCGGGCTCTCGGCCCTCATCAGTACTGTGGAGAAGTGCAAGGATGAACAACACTTGGTAGAAAACGACAAATCAACGGAGTCAACAAACAGAAGCCATAATATATATATATATATATATATATATATATATATATATATATATATATATATATATATATATATATTGTAAAAATAGCGGGTATTCAGTCAGGTTTTATATAAAGAAAAACGCTTCTTTACGTTTCCCAGCTTTTGTCAATTTATTTTGAAAGTCTTTATCAAGGCTAAAAAAAGTGAGAATGGATGAAAAATATCAAATATGAAAAATTAGTATGAACTTAAATGTAAAAGGAGTTAAATTAACGAATATGTATATAAAATATATCGACATTACGACTTCAGAAACTGTCACACTGATGGACATTTGCATTTTTGTGAGTGATTGATGTTTCTTTGTTAGGTTGTACAGAGGAATATGTATCAATATTCAATATGCATAAATGTTCATTTTGTAAGTAGATACGAGTAAATTTTGCTCAGTTGGTCGATGTCAGATCTCTTATTTATGATATTTACATCACTATTAATCGCCACCATTTCTAGAAAAATATTTTTGTCAAATTTGGTTCTTGATGAATAATTTTTGTATCATGATAATTCATTATGTAATCTTGATTTTTTCCATAAACATGTGTCCGCAAACGCTTCGTTACCGATCTACAGAGCGTTAAAGTTTCAAGATTTTTTCATTTTTTTCTCATAGCTCTTTTAGTTTTTGCGATATTGAGATCAAATTTGAAACATAGGTTACGTTTCAGGGTTTACATCATCCAGTATGCCGAGTGATTGTAAGAATCTACAGGGATATATTTTTTCAGGGGTCTAGCCCTTTTTCGCCCCATAAACTTTTTTGTAGTGCGCCGCTGGTGGATTCTAACATATGCAATGAATTTTTTGTTTTGTTTATGAATTTTTTGTCTTCTGTAATTTTTATGCATCTGGGACCGTTATCGAGAAAAAAAGTAAAATAATTTTTTGTAATTCGCTACATTTAATTAAATTTTTTAACAAATCACAATGAAAATAAAAAACTCTACTTATTTGGTTTGTGATCTAAATTATAAATTTCCTTGAACATTACCTAAAAAATAAGAAACCTAACGAACATTGACTTTTTATAAAAGATGCTGGAAATGCCCTCCTCCTTCTGCGTTACAACCTTCCACTCTTCTTCTCATACACTGCCGTACGCGTCTTAAAATTCCGGGAGTGTTTCCTACGGTGTGGAAGGCATCTATAATTCTTTCCGTAAGAACTTCGATGGGAAGCTCTGGTTTTGCACCATAAACTAGGCCCTTTACATGTCCCCATAAAAAGAAGTCCAGCGGGTTGCAATATGGGGACCGTGGGAGCTAAGCAATTGGACCTGCTCTACCAATCCACCGATTGGGAAACACTGTACCCAAATAATCGTGGACGATGACTCGAAAATGAGAGGGGGGGGCATCGTGCATAAACCACATTTGTTGACTAACTTGTAAAGGCACGTCCTCCACCAATTCGTTCTGTAGGACCAATTGAAGTATCTCCTACTATTCCAGCCCATATTTTTACGCTGAACTGTTCCTGGTGTCGAGATTGTCTGATCATGTGTGGATTTTTTAGTACCCAAATATGAACGTTGTGGTAATTCACTACTCCGTCGCGTGTAAAGTGAGCTTCGTCGGTGAAAAGGATACGAGATAAAAATTCAGGATCCCTAGTAGAGTTGCGCAGTATCCATCGGGAGAATTGCAAGCGCCGTGGAAAATCTCGCGGAAGCAAACCTTGGACGCGCTGGATATGATATGGGTAAAGCCTGTTTTCGTGTAAAACCCTCCAGACAGTTGTATGGGAAACATCCAAATTCCGTGCTATTTGTCGAGTACTCACACCAGGATTTAAAATCTCTTCATCTCGTACTAGGTTGCGTGCTTGTCGCGGTCTGCCAGCATCGTACCTTGGAGTCTGAAATCTGCCGTAATACCGAAGGTGCTGATGGGAATTTATAAAAGTTCTATAGTTGGGAAGCCAGCGATTGGGAAATCTTAGCGAGTACAACCTCTGAGCTTCAAGTCCGTTACCATTAGCCAGAGTATAAACAAAATGGATGTCAGCCAGATGTTCAAATTAATATGGTTCATTTTCCATTTTAATGTAAAACAAATACACGATGAGGCATCAAACTTTCAAATAATGTCATGCCTCAGAACAAACCTAAACGTCAAAATGAAACGTCGTTCAAAAACTCAATTAACTATAGCGAATTACAAAAAAATATTTTACTTTTTTCTCAATAACGGTCGCACATGCGAAAAAAAAAAAAAAAATTATTTCATAGTTAAAGTGCCACTGCAGTACAAACAAGTTTGTAAACCCTAAAACGTAACCTATGTTTCAAATTTAATCTCAATATCACGAAAACTGAAAAATATGAAGAAAAAAATAAAAAAATCTTGAAACTTGAACGCTCTGTAGATCGGTAACGAAGATTTTGACCTGAAAAATACGCCCCTGAAATCTTGATACTGAATTTTGAAACACCCTGTATATATATATATTTTGTAAAAATAGCGGGTATTCAGCCAGGTTTTATATAAATAAAAACTCTCCTTTACTTTTCCAATTTATATATATATATATATATATATATATATATATATATATATATATATATTCATTTATGAAAAACTGAAAATTCGTACACTACATTCTATTTTTTTTCATTGAATCCTGACTGAAATGTTTGTACCTTATCATACCTGAAATATTGAAAACTATGGTAGTATTAAATTTTCATTCTTCGGCTACAACACCCTGTATCTATTTTCATGATTTCATACCATAAAAAGATAATATGTATGCTTTTCTATAACAACTGTTTTCATCACAGAGTCAAATATGAAGTTAAAATTCGGCGTGAAATACTAGAATGGTATGTTTTACCATGGGATGGAATGGTATTTATTTCTCACGGATATGAAAATTGTGGGATGATCCGAAGGCTACTGCCGCAATTTGTACTTTTTCATATTATTTTTCATATGGCACACACTTGCAAAACAGGTTTTCCATATATTTGTTGTGGATTTGTTCCAATGAAGGGTCGCTTGGACTTTGGTTATTTATATTAATGTTGAAAAAACTGAATTAAAAAAAAACGTGTTATTCCTGGAACTCTTACACTCATAAGGGAGGGTCTTCAGTTTGGTATAAGAGCGACATTCAACATATAATTACAATACGGTGAATTTTTTTTTATCAAATAACTACTACTTATACAGTTCGGAAAACAATTGATTCCATTCATTGAGATAATATGAATTTGGCGAAATGGTAGCGAAATTGTAATGCGATTTTGCTCATCGATAACATAACGATATATTACATACCTGACTCTCAGCTCCTCCTTCAGCTTCTTCCAATCGTTCTGATAATTGGATAACTTGAACACTTAGATCTGCTTTCTCTCTTTCGATCTGAAATAGAAATTTATGAATGTTAGCTACTGAATCTTTCCAGAAATAAGCCAGTCATCACTGAATAAATGTCAATTGAGCATGCGGTGAATTTCAATCAGTCACATACATAAAATATAAACAACCTATATGTTTATTGAAAATATTGTGAGATTATTTTTCTTACGTGTATACTTTTGAATCCGAAATCGGACTTGATGAATTGCCATTAACAACATTCATTGAGAATGATAAAGTATCGCCATTTTTGTAAATATAGTGTACCGGGTGTCGACGAATCTATTAGAAAAGTCATAACTTCTAGAATAGGTAAATGGTATGTGAAGAGGAGAGTTTTCGCATATTTTTCACTTTCCGGTCACTTCCGGTTTGAAATTCAAATGGCTCCGGTTTTGAATTTTTAAATGGAACACCCTTTTTGTAACATTTTTTGATTTCTAAAACAATTCTGGATCAGAAGTTAAATTTTAAAAAGATTTTACGCCTACTTCATTTTTTTAGAGTCACTTTTAATATTGCATCTAGGTTGCCATGATCGGACGTAAACTGATCTGAGGACCTCAGGTGATGTCAGAAAATTACAAAAATATCACTTAGGAAAATACTGGATAATAATTTATTTACTTTTGTCAAGTGTACCATGGATAGCCATGATGCTTAATATTTTGCAGTTATTTTTATCAAGTGTTCTTTGGAAAACAAAACACTCACTTAGGTAATGACAGTGACATAAGCTTTATGAGCAGACAGTCAAAGTTTCTTAATTTTCGTTAAATTTCAGTGTAATTTTTCTTCAAAATAATGTAAACTCAAAGGGAAAAAGTGGATATGTTATTAATATTTGGAGAATGTCATTGAAATTCAAGGAATGTTGCTGAGTTGTATGCTAAGAGTTAGCCCAATCAGCAACATCCAGCCATCCGTATTTTCCGTATGTTGAGAATCGTTTTAGGCAAGAAGGAAATCGAGAGGCGGAACAGAGGTTTATCATAAATGAAGAGACTGAGATCAAAGTTCTTGCTATGGTTGAGGTTGACAAAACGGTTTCTTTAAGAGAAATTAGTCGAAAAATGCAGATAAGTCACGAATCAGCAAGAAAAATACTGAAAAAAGTTAAATTTGTCAATAAGGGTAGAAATGGTATTGGCTGCTTCAAAATCATAGAGTTAACCCAAATTTGAATTAGAGTTAACCCATTCTATTTTCCGACGATTCACGATTTACAAATAATGGTATGTTCAATGAGCAAAATACTCGGTACTGCGCCCAACAAAATGAACATGCAATGAGAGAGGGCAAATTTAAAGAAAGGTTTGGCGTCAGTATCTGGACTGGTATTGTTGTAAACAGAATAATTGGCCAATATTGTTTCAAGGTCAGTTAACAGGGGTTATGTACTTAGGTTTTCTTCAAAATAAAATCGAGGATCAGCTTAATATTCTACCTTCAGCAGTTTTACTGCGAATTTAGTTCCAACAAGATGGAGCACCCTCTCATAATACCATAGAAGTTCTTAATTACTTAATAGATCATTTTAATAATCAAGTTATTGCAACCAATGGTCCAGTACGGTGGCCTGCCCGCTCACCGGATCTCACTGTGCACGATTTCTTCATTTGGGGATATGTTGAAGGAAAGGTTTACTATGCAACAGCCCTAGCCACTCTTAAAATCTTAGAAGGAAGAATTCTACGGGCATTTGGAAGTATAACGCCTCAAATGTTGAAAGAAACAATTGAACGAGCTGAAATGTGTCTTGAACAAGGAGGAGTGCACTTTGAAAATTTACTACAGTGAAAGTAAATAAATGATTATCCAGGCACACTTGACAAAAGTAAATTATTATCCAGTATTTTCCTTAGTAATATTTAATTTGTATTCTCATTTTTAATCCAATCAGAAATAAATGAGTATCGTTAGATTCGTCGAAAAATCCTTATTTTCGGAAAGTGATCGTCAAAAAATGGTTGCCATTTGAAAAATAATAGTTAGACACAAAAATGTAATTTCGCCAACTTGTCTTATTGTTATCTATCAAACTTGTCACTAAAACTTTGCGATTGTAATTTTCTGACATCACCTGATGTCCTCAGATTAGTTTACGTCCGATCATTAGATGCAATATTAAAAGTGACTAACAAAATGAAGTAGGCGTTAAAACTTTTTGAAATCACATTCTGATCCAGAATTGTCTCAGAAATAAAATATGTTCATATTTTCATCAAATCAATATGTGTTCCATTTAAAAATTCAAAACTGGAGCCATTTCCGGTGAAACCGGTAGTGTCCGGACAGTGAAAAATATGCGAAAACTCTCCTCCTCATATACCATTTACCTATACCAAATCTAATATTGATTCAGCTAATATTCTAGAAGTTATGACTTGTCTAATAGATTTGTTGACACCCGGTATACTAGGTAGTTTTCTCATCACCTAATTATGTGTCGTCTAATCTTCCAGGTGTCAATCGTGCGATGGTTTCATATACCTACCTCCTTTTCACCCCTTTTGGGGTTGAAATTCAAAAAACACTGGAACACATGTTCCTTTATTTGTAATAAAGACCTCAAATACCAATTTTTTGCTTCCCCCCAAATTAAAAACTTCAACCCTCATTTTAATCCATTTAGGGTTGAATTTCCAAAAACTCTGAAATTCGTCTTTCTTTAATTGAAAAGAAAAGCCCGAATACTAATTTTCATGACTAACTCCAAAAGTAAAGGTACTTCCACTTTCACCCCTTTCTCACCCCCCTTTTGACCCCTTTAGGGATAGAAAATCGAAAAAACGTATCTCATCATAGGAAAACCCTGTCAATTTCAACGGTTTGGACTGGGCGTTGATCGTATGTCAGTCAGTCAGGACATGTAATTATATATGTATAGATAGATAATACGTTGACATAATAATTCTGATAAACTCTTCAACATTGAAAAGGGAAACATTCTCAATTGAATATTGAATAGAATTTTTTTGTGAATTGAAAAATCCACGATAAAAATGTTTATCTTTCAGTCGCAGATGATTCCACATCTGATTTTATGAACATCCTGTTCATATTTTAAACAAATCCTCAAGATTTAATAAAAATTTAAATTTTAAAAAATACTTCATATATTCCTATCCAGTATTTCAGGAGATACACCTGTTTGAATGATAGTAATTCAACCATTGCCGTCGGAGTATCCAGAAAGCTTGGAAAAGCTGATGAAAATAATGAGATTTTTTAAGAAAACCGCCTTGAAACCTCCCAAAGATACCAAAAAAGTAGAAGTTGTTTCAAATACTAGCCCTGCCTCTAGACCTGCTCACACCACACGGAAATTAGCCAGGGAAAAATAAGCGACAACGCTGGACAAATCGAAGGTTATCCTTACATCGGCCTATGCAAAAGTGAAGGGTGTGAATTCAACAGATATGTCACCTTCATAACAAAGCCAACGAAGGACATACAAAAAAGTATCGATCAATGAGGAGAGAGCAAAGCATGGGAGAAGTTCTATGATGACATCGAGCAAATCTCAGCAAGAGCAAGGCTGCATGGCATATTTTCTAAAGACCCTATAAATCCAGTGGGGACACTCAAAAAACCTTCTGGAAGCTATACTTAAACTGGAGAAGGACCTATAGAGATCATGCTTCACAGACACTACCTAGGATCTAACGCCGTCATAACTGATAATCCCATGACTATTGTTAGACACACAGCAAAGGAGCGCTAAAATCAACGCCCACTCCAGCCAAGAAAACACTGTTGGGATTGACTCCCCTCCACTTGGTGATACAAGAAGAGGCAAGGCTAGGTGCCTTCAGACTGAGAAACACACTGGACAACATAAACTTCGGGACATTGGACAACATAAACTTCGTAAGCATTGTGTTAGACCTGAGACCAGATCACATTGTGAAACCATTCCCCTTTGACAAGCCAAACAGGGTATCTATACCAGACAGAACTGTATGGAACAACACAGAACTCAACACCATTCTACAACGGGGCAAGATCTGGTACACAGACGGGTCAAAGATGGATAATGGCACTGGAGCAGGAGTGTTTTCTAGAAACCCAAGGACCAAGTTTAGCTACTCACTGGGTAATTACACTTCTGTATTCCAAGCAGGAGCCTACGCAATTCTTCAATGTGTGAAGGAAAACAACAGGAGAGTAACAGTAGAGGGGCAGATTCACATTTTCTCAGACAGCCAGGAAGCACTTAAGGTTCTGAGAAGTCAGGAAATGGCATCCCAACTGGTATGCCATTGCCATGCAAAGAGGAACGACAATACTGCTAGAACAAAACCGCGTCAAGCTGATTTGGGTGCCAGGACATCAAGGATTTGCAGGAAATAAAAAAGCCGATGAACTTGCTAGAAGAGGATCGGAAAATGAACCAGGTCCATGGACCGACCTGCTTAGGGCACAAGTGTCAGTAGAAGATTGGATGCAGGAAAAACACAATCAACACGGGAATAACATTCCAGGAAACAGACACGGAAAAGAAAACATCAAAGCTCCGTGTTGGAAAAAACTCATAATGCCAAACTAGAAATGACATGATCCCTCTGTACTCATACGAAAACACATTCAAAACACTACTCAAGTGGAATGAATAGAACTCGGGGTAGAAACACTTCAATATGAAAACATAGTCAATGTTACACCTATGGATCAAAAACAGACGAGGAAACAGGAGCGGTGATGCATGGCGTCAGTCCTAGGAGATATCTTACAGGTGCACTTAGCAAGTGCACAACTGAGGCTGAAACACATGTCAAAAGGACATATATACAGCAGTCAATCTAGATAATGGGTACAAAAGGAAACACACCTACATTCTATATGACAGCCAAAGCGCATTGAAACCTCTTAACTCCATACGGATCAAGTCAAAACAAGTATAATGCCCTCAAAGCCTCAATGAACTTGCAAAACACAACAAGGTCACACGTGTGTGGGTGTCTTGATGAAAAGGTATTGAAGGCAACGACCGACTAGCAAGACAAGCATCTGAATCACCATTCACTAGCCCAGAACCACCATTTGGAATCAACAAAGCGGAAACCTAACCAGAGATTAGAATGGATTGAAAGCACCAAACATATTGGGACCACATCGAAGGGCAAAGACACAGCACAGTCATGGTGGGGCACCTCAGTCAAACACTAACGGCTGATCTCCTAAAACAAAGGCACGCCCAATAACCGGCTTACTAACTCTCACATCATCTTCGAATGCGACGCTATAGAAAATAGGCGCAAAAGAATGTTTGGTTGAATCCACTCAGAAAGAGGTATGGATCAGAAAAACAGTAAATAGACTACGGTACATTTTGAAAGACTATACAACTTCTGACGACATACCAACATAATAGTTCAAAAGGGAAATATTCCCAAAGAAATATGGAATAGAAATATTTTTCGATCAAAATGAAGTTATTTTTTGTGAATATCTAAGAATCGCAGATGATTCCACATCTGATTTTATGAACATCCTGTTCATATTTTCAAACAAATCAATACAATAGTCCCTCGCTGGACTCAGTGTTGGGGGAATTCCACAAGGAAAGCATTTCTCTTGTTCGTCAGCCCCCAACCAACCATCATCTTAACAAAAAATCGGCAGTTATTGGGATTTGGATGCAGCATGGGTACGATGTTGTATACAACAACGGCCAACTTAACCAATGTGATATTGTTATTTACATTAAAAGTTCAATAGCTCACGAGAGTTTTATCGTTACTTTGGAAAACATAAAAGTAACACACACAAAAGTGCTGCATAATGAATTAATTCGAATATTCCCAATTATCAGATTACCGTCAGTAAACAAACATGATTTCAACAATAAAACGATAGTCATTGGATATCAAACGCACTTCTAACGTCAATTAATGAATTCCATTCATAAAAAATATTAAAAATCAACAAAATACTTTTCAAAATGTGGACAACTGAAAATACGTTGAATCTTATAAAGTAAGGCAAGTTTCTGCACTATGGAATGTATCTTGTAAAGAGTAAAGGGATCGTAACAAGAAATCGGATGAAATAGTACGTTTATCAAAATAATTTTCTACGACTACAGATGAAATGATGTTTTTGCCACTATCGGTTTTTTTTATAATTAAATATGCAGCACAAACACCAGCATCTACCAGAATGTCATTGACGCCATTTTTTTGACTGAACAACTACAGATGTGGAGAGGATACTTTTGTGTTTATTAATATCGGCCGACTCTCCTTAGGAATAGAAACAGTCGGCCGACAATGTTGAACCGATTGTATCCAAGTCTGTACTTAATTTTTACCTATAACTGTTCTAAAGATTCCTTAATAGGACATCATCGTGGGTAGAAAGTCTATTCATTAAGTTTCTGCATGCAGAGAAAAATAGTAAAGCACTAAACTCACTTCGCAAAGCAAAACATTTAGAACAATGCTTATATCAACACTGTAATCTCTCGAATAGGTATAAGGACATAGAAGCGTTCAGTAGTTCTTGAGGGTGCTGCTGGCTGCGTTTTCATAGGTAAGGGAAGCTTTATAGCTTCATAGGTAAGGGAAGGCTTAGTGCTCAGTAATCCCGAAAAGTGCTCCGGAGTACTGAAGTGCTCGGGAGCACTTTTTGGGATTACTACTAAGCCTTTTCGTAAAATGCTCGAAGCACTAAGCATTGGTTCAAAAATGTGCTCGGGAGCACTGTGCTTACGAGCACAAAAGTGCTTTGAGTGCTTTCACGAGCACTAAGCACAGTGCTTTGGGACAGCTCTGTTATTGTTCTCCGTGTTTTTCATTTTTAGTTCGTTTCAATCTCAAGTTTATGCCTTGATAAAGGAATACATTTTTCCGAAAGCTCGACCAAATAACAAAGATTATTCTTTCAATGTCTCTCGCATGATGAAAAAATAATATTCGACTGCAACCCTAATACGATTGAATTTGTATTCTGAACAAGTCAGTAAAGAGTGAAATTCGCGCCAATAGACTTGCGCGGGCACTACAACAAACCAACAAGTTATATTAGGATTTTCAGGACACCGACTATATAAGCATGGAAACAATTTCAATTGCAATTCATACACTTCGACGTGGTTCATCCGAAACCACTTTTGGAGTATTACTTAACGTTATTCTGCAAAATTTTCTATGGAAATTAATTACAAATATCATGGTACGGGTTTTTTTGGCTTGTTTCTTTCCCAAGTATCCTAACCTTATTTATAATCATTAGAGATGATTGAACTGAAAATAAATCATGAGTCAATAAAAATATTACTCACTTCAAAATAAGAAAAATTGCACTGCACCGGAACTCGAAGCCGGGTGAGCAACTTGCCACTGAGCTTTCGACGATTATATCTTCCCTATAGTTGACAGCGACCTCTCAAAAACTAGGACAGCACCGTATTTTTATCTCTTTTTTTCTCTCTGATCAAGTACCTTTTGTGTGACAGACCCGTTTCGTTAAAACCTTGCATACAAATTCGACCTTGCAATTTTATTCTCTTCGTGCACAAAGAAGTTTCACTTGAAAAAACTTTGGTTAACTCTGAACAGAAATGAAAATAAATCTAGTTTATCAAAATTTCAGAGAAAATTCTAAAAAACGCGTTGTTTCATATCTTGCCAAATATAATGTGATCGGTGAGATGTAGTATGGTTTCCAGGAAGGCCATATCGACACACGATGCAGTATCTTATTTAAGTTCTAATATATATGAAGCGATAGATAATAAAGAACCGGCTGTCTGTATCTTCATCGATCTCGCCAAAGCCTTTGATACTGCATGCCATAAATGAATGTTTGACACTCTGCAAGATCTAAGATTCAAAGACAAAGAGTTTAACTTAATGAAGAGTTATTTTGCAGAAAGGAAACAGTGCACTGCAATCGAATCTGTGATGAGTAAATGTCAAGATGTATCATACGGTATTCCGCAAGGAACCGTGTTAGGACGTCTCCTCTCAACCATTTATGTGAATAACATTGTTGAAATCTACCCATTTCGGGATGTGGTCAGTTTTACTGACGATCAGGTATGCTTTCATACGGGGATAAGTGAGTTGAAACTGAAAACAAAAACAGATTTTAAAAACTTTGCTGTTTTTTTCTCAAAGAAGATGGGATAAAACTTAATTTCGGCCGTTTTCTTCCTATGAGAAATATTTACCCACCTGTAAGGAATTGTCAAAAATAAGTGACTCAAAAATAAAACCCACCAAAATAATTGAATATGTTTGATGCTCATCTCAAATAGAGTACTCATATTAACTTCATAAAAAAAAAACTTTTGAATCTGGTTTTCAAATTTAAATTTCATAAACATATTTGGGAAACCAAAAGAATCGAATATACCATATCTTACATACGATATTGTTGCATGGGAAGGTGTTCTGAAGGAACACATTACTGAAATTGAAGTAAATAATTGTCAATAAACCCAAACTCTATCAATCAGACTTTTTTATAGTGAAAATAAAGTATTAGACGGAAGACAACTTTTCTACAATCCATTAGCCATAAGTTCTACAGAAAACAAAAACATTTTAAATAATAAAACAGGACAACAAAGTCAATTGAGGGTAACCAGAATGCAAAAAACTGTTGGTTGGTGTTGCCATATCTTTATCGGCCATCTACCTCAAGCTGCCAAGAAAAAGCAGTCTTTAAAGTAAGAGTTCAAGAATGGATCAATTATACTCCTTGTAATCAAATACATGCATTAGTTGACCTCAAAAACTATAACTGAATATTGATTCAAAGAGAACTAGAAATTACATTGGAAGCATTATAGCCTATACTTATTGATTGATCATTTTCATCTGTAGGTATCCATAAAATATTGTTCACTTTATTATTTTCCAAATTTCCATATAAACTGCACAGGATTATTATTTTGGTATATTATGACTTGTTCGTTACCCTTTTAATGCTTAATATTTTTATTTTTAATTTTTAAGTGATGATACTTTTATTGTGCATGAGAAAATGAAAACCCACAGACGAGACAACTTACGTGGGCAAGCTTGTGCGATGGTAGGGATCCTCACTTGAGAGAAACATCTTAAACAATAAGGGATATTTTTGCAAAAAGCAAAAAATATGGACCAGTTCTCGATATTTGTACTCTGAGGAAAATCCAGAAAAAAAAGACAGAACCCATTCCCAAAAACAATAAGATACTGTTAGGAAGCAGCCTATTTTTTGCCGAAACGAAAAATCAATCTCCTGGAGAGTGCTGCTTATCAGTTGAAGTGATGTTGAAAACTTATAATTTTCTGAAAAGGTTGGGAGGAAAACTCTGGTTTTATTTTTTAGAATAATAGTGTTTAAATAAATTGTTTT
This sequence comes from Gonioctena quinquepunctata, assembly GCA_018342105.1. NCBI lineage: Eukaryota > Metazoa > Arthropoda > Insecta > Coleoptera > Chrysomelidae > Gonioctena > Gonioctena quinquepunctata. The sequence goes on along the minus strand of JAFIRS010003351.1, from coordinate 30,337 downwards.
GTAACTATACTATTTTCAACCTTCGAGAAGGCCTAAGTTTTTCGGATATCGCCTTAAATAATTTTAATCCATAAGTGGTTTCTGCACTGTATATTATTCTTCCATGTACCTGAATCACAATCTATTTCTTTTGAATGCAAACTATAGAAGAACAAAAATGTTAACCTATTCTTTGTGATATATTTCAATAGTTACAGCTTTTTTACTTGTATCAAATTAATATGTTTCAAATAACTATTAGTATTAAAGGTAAGATATAAATTACCGAAATTTTACCACAAACAATTTTTTTGAGTTTTGTTGATTTTTTAGCGAATTGCTGATACCTTAAAGGTTTACGGACTGAAAATAGTATAAAAACGAAAATATGTGAAATTCAGAATGTGAACGTATTTTGGGATGGGACATGGATTTTATAAAAAAGGAGCAACATACATCTTCTTTATGTATTGCGAATAAGGAATAAAGTAGACAACTTCAGATTGTTCCTTGTTATCGATGAATACATAGGACAAACGGGAAGATGTCTAAAAGACAAAATATAAAATCCAAAACTCTACTTGAACAAAATATTTCTGGGAGCAAGATCATCAATTTTCCTATAACAACATCTGGAAAAAGAAACAATGAACGCAAAAGACTGTTTTTAGAAATGACGAGCATTTTTAAAGAACCACTGGCAACCAACTCAAAAAGAGATATAGAAGGACTAAGCATCATATACACATATTTATTTTACCTGGATAATACCACAATCCAGCCATAAATATATTTTTTAACTTTATTGTGGATTTTTTTTTTTATATTCATCTCTAAGAGGGTGAAAAGAAGGTGAAAGTAACATTAGTTTTGTAGTTAAAGTCATGGAAATTGGTATTCAGGCTTTTCTTTCAAATTAAAGGAACACGTATTTCAGGGTTTTTGAAAATGCAAACCTAATGGGGTTAAAACGAGGGTTGAAGGTTTGCATAGGAGTACCGTTAGTTTTTAAGTTGGGCTCATAAACATTGGTATTTGGGGTCCTTGTTACAAATAAAGAAATACGTGTTTTTTTAATAGGATTGGAAGTTTGTATAGAGGTTCCGTTACTTTTCAAATTAGGGTCATACATACAAATTGGTAATTGAGGTCTTTGTTACAAATAAAGAAATACGTGTTTGAGTGTTTTTGGAAATTCAACACCTAAAGGGGTGAACTGGGGGTTAACTGGGATTGGAAGTTTGTTACTTTTTAAGTTATGGTCATAAACATTGGTATTTGAGGTATATGTTAAAAATAAAAAAAAGTGTTTCAGTATTTTTAGAAACTCAGAAATGGGGGGTGTAAGTTTGTATGAAGGTTCCGTTAGTTTTAAAGTTTGGGTCATAAAAATTGGTTTAGTGAATTTGTAATAGCCATCACAAAGCATCATTTTTGCTGTCAAATCAATTATGCCACCCAAACGAGATAACGGGATAATGGAAAACCTGATAAGGGGATACGGGATAACGGGAAAAGGGATAACGGAAATCAGAAAACGGGAAACGAGATTATGGGGTAACAGGAAACGGGAAAGAGGATAACAGGATAATGGAAACGGTATAACGGGAAGCGAGCAAAGCCACAGGCTTAAGCTAGATGGAACACAAAGAAAAACATATGAAAAAATATCAATTCTACGCGGGTATACTCTTGCCACAGATCTAAGAGACTCATTATAAATGCTAATCCCATAATGGCCTATTGTTCGGGGGGTGACATTTATTAGGAAATGGTCTAGAGATTCCAGGTATATTACACTTTCATGGCGAATTAAAATTTGTCAACGTAATTTGATAATTTGTGAAAAAGTCCATCGTATCTCAGAGTGGAGTGGAATGGAATGTTCCAAGAAAACTCTTAGTCATATGTCATATATTTGAACATTATGACTAATTTGATTGATTTTCAACCTCTTTTTATTGTTGTTAAGTTTGGATTTTGTTATTAACTAATTTTCTTAAAATAATAAGGACATGCCCAAGTTTCCATGCTGATTTGTGGTTTTCAAATTCAGTTAGCAGTTTGCATTTGTTTGGCTAATTTATGTTGGTATGGATGAGTTGGTATAAAATACACAGTACATCAACGCTCCATACCAACATAAATTAGCCGCATATAACAGTATGATACATAGAATAATTAATATTCCGCTTTCAGAAATAAATTTCAGTAATGAATTAAATATAATTAAACAAATTGCTATTGATAACGGTTATAGTCTTTCAAGAAAACTTTATAAAAAAGCTATAATAAAAATGTTTCCTACTCAAAACGATAAACATAATTTCAAAGTTATCACATATGTAGGCCATCCTACCGAAAAAAATTATACTTTTTGCGTAAAAATATCATCATATCGCATATTAAACAAATAATAATTTAAGTAAATTTATTAAGAATAATAAAGATAAAACTGAGAAATATGGAGTAAATAAATTAACTTGTGGCTCTTGTGCTAGTTTTTACACAGGCCAAACAGGCAGAACATTTGAAAAACTATTATCAGAACATAGGAACTGTTTCGTCAATGGAAAAACAAATTCAACTTTTGCTACTCACCTCTTGGGTGGAAAATATTGTTTTGTTAACGATTTCGAAATAACTCGACCTTCTAGAAAGTTTAGAAACTATGAATTGCAAAAAGTCGCAATATTTGCTCAATGACTATTTTTATTTCTATTTTTTCGTAGTGTTTTTGTACCTGTTAAGCTCCCTTTAATAAATTTCGTTTATTTTTCCACCATTTTTTACATCAAATACAACAATTCAATCAAATCTGTACCCGAAATTTATGAAGTTTAGTTCTTATACTCTACAAGCAAGTATATTCCTATTTGTATAATATTACGTACATATAGACAAATTAGTGTCCTATATTGATTGTACATTCTACTTTTCCGTACTGTTCATTTATTATTTGTTATTGAATCAGACGTTATACATCATCTTTACGTTAATATTTTTTTACTTTTTTCGATACTGGTATTTGAAAAACTGTACTTTGTTGCGTACTAGAAGATGAATGGGATATTTCAGTTTGAAAAAATAGTAATTAAGAAAAACTCATTGCCTACGAATTTACTATAAAGTGTCACTTTCCACACTCGTTAGTAAATATAGTATTTTATACCAGCTAAATAGTTTGTTAAACCGAGTCGTCAACAGAACATATCATCTTGTGAAAATTTCATTATATCGAGTACGTCTCTGCTTGTGGTCGGCTCCCGTTGAGCCTTATCGGCAATTAATAATAATGGGTCTCTTAGATGTTTGACAAGTCTATACCAGCGTATATTCCTATCCTGATGTATACAAGAGATATCATAGTAGTAAAGAAATAATATAATACATATCACCATAATAAGGACAGTTGTGAGTAGGATGATTTGCAAACTTACTTTTTATTTACTGATTTTAGGTCATACCAATGACCATTTTGTAATTAATTGATCCCGTTTATCATTCCAGAAGAGCATTTATCGTGGATCGTGGGGTGGAGAGTGCAAATAGTTTTAGATTTACTTTCAGTAAACCTATCGAATTCGTTATGTTGACCAGAATTTTTATATCTTCTGGAACGATATTAAATACTTTATATTAGAGGAAGGTTATCCGTTCCCAAATCCAAAACTCAGAATTTTCAAGATATTCCATAATTCAAATCAGTTTCACGTATCAGTGGGAAACTCCCACTATAGGAAACAAAACACGAATAGCAAAATACCAAAAGTGCAACACCAATGAGGAGTTGATTTGTTGAAAATATAAACAGGATGTTCATAAAATCAGATGTGGAATCATCTGCAACTGAAAGATAAACTTTAGTCACTATCTTCCATCGTCAAGATAACCTCTTGTGGGGTATTCATGTTGAAAAGGGAAACATTCTCAATTGAATATTGATAGAAAGTTTTTCTGTGAATTGAAATCCACGATTAAATGAAGTTATTTTTGAATGTCTAACAGAAAACTATTCCGCTAACCACGCTGGGCATTGAACTACATCGATAGATATTCTGAAAGGTCTACTCAAAGAAATCTGAAATTGAAAATTTGCATTTTCATTCAGCTAGTAATTTGATTTTCTATTCCAGTCTTAATTAAGAACTCATAAAGATGAATGAGGCAAAGAAGAATGTTTTCCAAAAGAGAGTACTCACCAGAAATCATTCGTAACATTGACGCAGGAGAAATTAGTGTTTTCTGACATTAAAACCTGTCATGGGGTATGATAGATTGATTTGTTGAAAATATAAACAGGATGTTCATAAAATCAGATGTGGAATCATCTGCAACTGAAAGATAAACTTTAGTCACTATCTTCCATCGTCAAGATAGTAGTTGTTTTCTGTTAGACATTCACAAAAAATAACTTCATTTTAATCGTGGATTTTTCAATTCACAGAAAACTCTTTCTATCAATATTCAATTGAGAATGTTTCCCTTTTCAACATGAATACCCCACAAGTATCTTCCATCGTCAAGATAGTGACTAAAGTTTATCTTTCAGTTGCAGATGATTCCACATCTGATTTTATGAACATCCTGTTATATTTTCAACAAATCAATCTATCATACCCCATGACAGGTTTTAATGTCAGAAAACACTAATTTCAAAGTGTCTCTCCAAAAGAAATGATTCTAACTTTTTCCATCTTTGCAAAGTGAGATTGCTTCTTGAAAATGTGTTTCCCATTTCTTCCGGTCTTCCTGATGATCGTGGAAGCGTGAAATAGATTTTCGTCGACAAAAATGTATTGAAGACCTAGTGAATGCGATGTCTCTCCTGCGTCAATGTTACGAATGATTTCTGGTGAGTACTCTCTTTTGGAAAACTTTTTTCTTTGCCTCATTCATCTTTATGAGTTCTTAATTAAGACTGGAATAGAAAATCAAATTACTATCTGAATGAAAATGCAAATTTTCAATTTCAGATTTTTTCTTTTGAGTTAGGGCTTTTCAGAATATCTATCAGATGTAGTTCAATGTCCAGCGTGGCTTTAGCCGGGGAAGTAGTTGTTTTCTGTTAGACATTCACAAAAAATAACTTCATTTTAATCGTGGATTTTTCAATTCACAGAAAAATATTTCTATCAATATTCAATTGAGAATGTTTCCCTTTTCAACAATGAGGAGTTGTTAGAGAGTCATTTAAACGACTATTAAAAAATTGATCAAAATCAATTTTGTTTACTTGGGAATATATTTTTATTCAGAAATATTTTGATCGGAAATTAGGAAATGTTAAGAGAGTCAAGAAATCTTTATTAAAAATCAGATCAAAGTAACCAGCATCAAGATGTGAGTTTGAGAGAAATTTTTGGATTTAAATTGTTTAAAAACTAAAATTTGAGAAAATAGTATATTAAAGTATAAGTGGATAAAAAAGGCTTTAAAACACGCGCGATTTTTCGAGCACGACGGCGCAGCCGGAGTGCTCGAAATAGAGCAAGTGTTTTTAAGACCAGTTATCCACGAATACTTTACGTTATTTTTTTTTATTGGTGCACTTTGAAATCATATATACTGGTATTATTACTACAAAAAATAGAAATAAGAACTAATAATGCAAGAAGGTTGAATTCGTGATGTGACATCAGTATACCTTTCGTTGTCATGGAAATGAGAAAAACATTCATTGCAATTTGTTACCAAAGATCAATATTTGTTGTCACTAGAGCTCAAAAATGAATTATTCTAATATCGATTTTTTGAATAGTGAGGCAGAATCGCGGTCAATACCGCGAAAATCCAGTGATATATATAAAAAAGAATATGAAAAGTTAATCAAATGGATGGAGGAGCACATATAAATGAACGAATTGTGAGTAATATTTTACTTGACGTTACAAGGTACTCCTGTCAGATCAATAATCAAAAATTTGTCATTTAGACTTCACGTTTCTCGATTTGTTGATGTTGTCATGGTTACCTTTAAAAAACGCGCGTTTTTTAAAGTTCGATTTAAACACGCTGAGGCGTGCTTTAAATGGGTAAAAAGGGGCACCAATAAAAAAACATTATTATTGAAAACAGTTTACAATGTAAAATATCGGTTTATGCTCGAAAACTTCAACAGGCAGGCGATTGACGATACATATTTCAATCCCGAGTTGAGGTAATTATCGATCGACGTCGTTTTTCACGCGTTGGGTTGTCTTAGGAAATGTTGCCTGAAAAATTGTTTTATGAAGACAAAGTTCAAATAACATAAATTATAACTCACAAAATTCTCACTAGTGCAGCAGGTAAACAATGAATAACATCTCACATATTTATAGTTTTCCCAATAACAATTGCAGAAGCATAAAAAAGTCTTGCGGCGAAATCCTGTGAGCAGCAGTGGCGGAGATAACTAATTTTATTTAGATATTTTAAGATTTTAAAAATACTTTATAAATAATGAAAAATGAAAAAAAATTAAACTCTATAGGGTTAAATATGCAATAGTATGGAGGTAGTCTTAGAAGGGTGTGGCCTCGTTATTTGCACAGCTCGTCAATATAATATATTTTTTCTAACTTCACACCTTTTAAAACAGTGAGCAAATCTTTTTTTGTTGGGCCTTTCCCACGATTGGTCGCAGGAAGAGGTATATTGTTTTCAGACATAAATGCAATTATTTCAGCTTTTCTACTGCTACTATTTGGTATCTTACGGAGTTGCCGCGAGTGATACGATGCGTTGTCCATAACGATTACTGACTGTGGTGGAATATTAGGTAGAAGCTGTTCGCTAAACCACTTTTCAAATAAGTCTGCTGTCATGTCTTCATGATAATCAGCAGCACAGTCTTTAATTTTTTTAGCAGATAATAATAACGCATTTGGTACAAAACCGTCTTTGGTTCCAGCGTGTACTATTATAATGCGTTTCCCTTTAGAACATGGCCCACTTAAACAGCAATTTTTACTATTGTCCACCCAACCGTAATTTACTACATCATGACTGTCGAACCATGTTTTATCAAGAAAAATTATGGGACTGTTAGAACGTCTGTAGTCTTTTATTTAACGCAAATGATCTTGCCGCCATTGCACTATCCTTGATGATTCGGTAATTGCCATGCGCTTATCAAGCTTTTTATGTTTGAAACCACAACTTATTAAAACTTGACGCAATGTCTCCACGCTGGTATAAGTGTAATCTGGATAATCTGCTAGTTTTTGCTGTATAACTTCCAATGTCGCAACCCTGTTCTCCTTATATAAATCATAAATAGTTCTACGTATAAAGTCTTGCGTGGTTCTATCAATTTTTTTAAATTTTTCCTTACACATTTTTCTATTTTCGGTATGATCCACAACAACTCCTTTCGTTATAACTCGATAAATGGAAATTTTATTCATTTTCGTTATTTCTGCAATTCTTACTATGATTGCATTATTAGATTGCTGAATATTTTCCTTTTTAAGGCGATCAAATATATTTAAAATAACTTGTTGGGTTTGTATGTGCAAGTCTTTGTTGTCAAATTCATAACTGATATTATTCTCACTCACCTGTGCAATTTTATTACTATTTTGTGCAATTGCATTTTCCCATGGTCGAAAAAAAGCCATATTTTCCAACAAAACTAGAATATCCTAAAACGTATTTCGATCGGCACACACCAAGACCACAGACGCTACTGGTTTTTAATCTTTCAGAGCTATTAAAACACAAATATAACGCGTGATTTATGACCTCCCATCGTATAGACACACCTGCAAGCATTGATGTCCGACTTGATTGGCCCAGACGAATCGGTTGTGGAACAGACAGCAGTCACTCAAGTCCACGTTGACCAGCGGGCTCTTTGTGCCGACGGAGACTGGATACAAGTAGTACAGATTATTTTTCGTTCCGTTTCTTCGCATATACGCTCGTGTTAGCGAAGTGAGTTTTTATTTGCTCCCTATAGAAACAGCTTCTGCAATTGATATTGGATGGACTATACCTACCTCATCTGCGCTGTTTGTCAATGAATTAACACAATTTCAATGCACCATCCACAAATCAAAATTATCAAAGAAATCGTCAGTATGTTAAAATTGTTCTCTGTTGAGTTTAAGTCACTGTCCTCTCAGCGTTTAGTGGTGAAGGTTTACTTATTCCAACTTTCAACTATTAGCAGTATTGCAACAAGTTAGTTTACATCCTGCAAATTCAATAATTTTTCTTTGATCTGGATGCCACTGGAAATCAATAAAATTTGAATTAAAAAAAACATCATAATTTCAATTCCGGTAGTGAATTTGAGCCATTTGAGAAGGCTGACAGACAGACACCTGGGTGAAACTATCAATGATTTTTTTTTTCACCTAAGGAAACACTAAGAAATAATCATTAGATAATGCTGCTACGGTAGTACTATTGTAGTTGATGCGGGGAAAGTCAACATGTCTCCGGTTTGGGTAGATTTTTAAGGGACCGATAGGGTTCGAGGTGGCTCCTACGAATAATTCTATTTATTTCAAAATTTAGGTAAATATTATAACAATGTCGTCAGATTCATTTTTATTTCAAATGGTATTACCTAACAGTTTTTTCTAGAAAATTCAGAAAGCGAACTTAGTAATCTTTGTAATCACTGTTTATTTATTAATAAAAATACCTACTGTTTATATACTATGGAAGATACCTTCTTGAGATATTACCTAATCCCATCTGAGAAACCTTATAGTAAAGTGTGTTTAAAATGTTAGCCAAAAAGGCATACCGATGTTAGTTACCGGTAGTTATAAATTTACTTTTCATAAAAGTTTAGTAAATAGTAAAAGGCGAAAGTATACGAGAAGAAACTGTAAAGCATATTTGAAAAGTGACAGTGATTAAAATTCTGTAATAGTGGAATCAGAGTGACAACACAATCATGAACCAGATTCACAAGAAGGAATAACTAGGCAATTCAGTAAAAAAGTGGCAGTTGACAATTTATATTACGATGGATCAGCTGTTCTTTAAAAATTATCGAAAAATATCCTGGAATTTCACAATTTAGTTGAAAAGCTTGATATTGTAACTGACAGACAAAAAAGGTTTTCAGTCAGAAATGATTGTATTAACAATGAAGTTATTTTTTCTCGAAAAACAAATTTGCAGTGTTTTGTTGATTCAGAGGAATTATATGCTGATGGATCTTTTCAATACTGTCCTGAACTGTTTTTGCAAATATTTACCATCTATGGTTTTAAAAACATTATATTTCCTTAGTTTCTTGTTTGTTGCCAAATAACTGTATTTTACAATCTCTGATTATATAAAGAAACAGTGTCAACAGTTATTCAGTGTGCCTTTGAAGCCATTACGATTCACTGTAGATTTTGAAATTACTTTTTATAAAGCAATATGGGAAGCATTTCCAGAAACTAATATTATAGGATGTGTACAAAAAATCCAGAAGTTGGGTCTTTCGGGGAGTACCAGAATAATAATGACGAGGAAACTGATGCATTATGTTTTGTAAAACCAGAAACTGTCGGTGACTGTGTTGCAATTGATTTTTTTGGAGTTAAACCGAAACATGATGTACTGGATAAGTTAGGCGATTATTTGGTTGATAACTATGTAAGTAAAGATTCTACTTTTCCTTCCTCCATTTGAGGGGAACACTCATCTTCTTTGAGTAGAATAACAAATGCCTGCGAATCGTTTCATAATCAATTGAATCAGTCATTTTATATCCCTCATCCGAATGTTAATCAGTTTTTAAAAAATATTCTGGATATATATATATATATATATAAAAATCAACAGCATTAACATACAACATAATATATGATAAGAATTACTTGGATAAAAAAATATTTAAAACAAAAATTGCAAGAATTGCCCCAAAACAAATAATCAGTTTGTTAAAAGCATTTTATTATTATAATCCACGTTGATTTTCCTCAAACATTAGCTCACAAAAACCAACCCAAATATCTTGTTTCAATACCTCTAGTACTATTATTCAACACTGACCTTAATAGATAGAAACGCACACGGGTTGATTGATCGCAGAGTCCCCATCCTTATGATCGGATTTTTTTAAATTTTAGATTTTTTTTTCTTCACTAAATGGAGGCTGGGGGCCTTTGAATCCAAAAGGCCCTTATCTGGTGGTCATTTTTTATTTGCAGATCATTGTGTTCAGTTCATTAATCAACCCTTCATATCACACTTTATCAAAAGCTTGAGTAACATAGCGCTTTATGGTATTAATTTTGCTTTCAAAACACATTTTCTGAAACCATACTAATAAACCTGATTTTGTCAGATGATTTCAAAACAAAGAGTGTATTGACTTGTTTGAAAATATGAACAGGAAGTTCATAAAATCACATGTGGAATTATCTGCGACTGAAAGATAAACTTTAGTCACTATCTTCCATCGTTCAAGATAACCTCTTGTGGGGTATTCATGTTGAAAAGGGAAACATTCTCAATTGAATATTGAATAGAAAGATTTTTCTGTGAATTTAAAAATCCACGATAAAAATGAAGTTATTTTTTGTGAATGTCTAACAGAAAACAACTACTTCCTCGGCTAAAGCCACGCTGGGCATTGAACTACATCTGCTAGATATTCTGAAAGGAACCTAACTCAAAAGAAAAAAATCTGAAATTGAAAATTTGCATTCAGATAGTTATTTGATTTTCTATTCCAGTCTTAATTGAGAACTCATATAGATAAATGAGGCAAAGAAGAATGTTTTCCAAAAAAGAGTACTAACTAGAAATAATTTGTAACATTGACGCAAGAGAGGCATCGCATTCACTAGGTCTTCAATACATTTTTGTCGATGAAAATCAATTTCACGCTTCCACGATCATCAGGAAGACCGGAGGAAATGTGAAACACATTTTCTAGAAGCAATCTCACTTTGCAAAGATGAAAAAAAGTTAGAAACATTTCTTTTGGAGAGACACTTTGAAATTTGTGTTTTTCTGACATTGAAACCTGTCATGGGGATAGATTGATTTGTTTGAAAATATAAACAGGAAGTTCATAAAATCAGATGTGAAATCATCTGCGACTGAAAGATAAACTTTAGTCACTATCTTCCATCTTTCAAGATAACCTCTTGAGGCGTATTCATGTTGAAAAGGGAAACATTCTCAATTGAATATTGAATAGAAAGATTTTTCTGTGAATTTAAAAATCCACGATAAAAATGAAGTAATTTTTTGTGAATGTCTAACAGAAAACAACTACTTCCCCGGCTTAAGCCACGCTGGACATTGAACCACATCTGATAGATATTCTGGAAGGACCCTAACTCAAAAAAAAAATCTGAAATTGAAAATTTGAATTTTTATTCAGATAGTTATTTGATTTTCTATTCCCGTCTTGATTAAGAACTCATATAGATGAATGAGGCAAAGAAGAATGTTTTCCAAAAAAGAGTACTACCAGAAATCATTTGTGGCATTGACGCAAGAGAGGCATCGCATTCACTAGGTCTTCAATGCATTTTTGCCGACGAAAATCTATTTCACGCTTCCAGGATCATCAGGAAGACCGGAATAAATGGGAAACACTTTTTCTAGAAGCAATCTCACTTTGCAAAAATGGAAAAAAGTTAGAAAAATTTATTTTTGAGAGACTGTTAGTGTTTTCTGACATTGAAACCTGTCATGGGGTATGATAGATTGATTTGTTTTAAAATATTAAAAGGATGTTGACAAAATATAACTTCATTTTTATCGTGGATTTTCAGAATTCACAGAAAAAAATATCTATTCAATATTCAATTGAGAATGTTTCCCTTTTCAAAAGAAGTGTATTGTTTTCAAGCTTCATATTAGTAAATAGTTTTTCGATTCTATCTCAAAACCGAATGGTTTAAAAAATTTGATCTACGTTTGTCCCTTTGCAGTAATACAATAATGTGCACTGATTTCGGTCTGACATAATATATTTTCTTTTCAATATAAGATATTTGATCCCAATCCAAGAAAAATCAACAAATGTGACATGCGCATATAAGGTTCCGTATTATTAATAACGCAGTGAAAATGATTTCTTCGTTCTTCTACGATTTGCCTACAACATAGTCCTCTGAATTTTTCGTTATTATAAAATTTGGCTAAATATGATCTTTCGAATATTGTTGGCAAACTACTCAGCCAATATGCTATCAAAGCTGAATATTTAATTCTTCTTCTAACCTCTAGGATCGACAAGAGACGAATATTGAAATGACAATATGAAATGTGAATAGTGTAATCAGTAGATAGACAATATTGCCCTCATAATAAAGTAAAAACAATGCAATATAGATTGATATGTTTCAAATATTTTTGACAAAATATTCAATCAATATGCCAACGAAGTTTCATAATTGAATACTAATCCAGAAGGACCATAAGCCTTGGATGATTTCAAGAAAAACTCTATATAGAGCCACGTTTTTTCCAGGATAAAGGTTTTTTTAATCTTCGTCAGTGGCGTCACTGTTAACAAGCTCTGCAATATTTTTAATCAAAATAATGATACGCCAATGTTTTTTTAATAATTGTAAATTTTATAATTGTCCTATATCTTCTCATATAAATGGTCTCCTAACTATTTTTCGTCCGACGGATTTAAAAAATGAAATGCATTCATTTGCTTGTCCCTATGCGATTTTTTCTGTCTCAATTTCAAAATTTATACTAATCAAAGCATCTGGGCAAGATTTTTATAATTTTATAGTAACTATTATTTAGTTTTAGTAATAAGTACGCATAAAAATACATTTTTTATTTTTGAAAGTATATAATTAACTGTTCAAAATGCCCGCTTCAGCCTTCCTTCTCATTGCTCGCGTACTCTTTGGAAAATTCCTGGAGTATTCACAGGAAACTTTTACGCGATTTCGCAATTCTTCCTCAGTTTGAATTGGTTGGCTGTAAACCAATGTCTTAAGATGTTCTCAAAGAAAATAATCCAGATTGTTTAGATCTGGGGATCTAGCTGACCATAACTCTGTTTCCTCACGACCTATCCATTGGTTATTGAAGTTTCGGTTTAAATATTCACGTGACAGAGTACTAAAATGAGCAAGTGCACTTTCGTGCATAAATCACACGAATTCGCATCAAAATAAGAACATCTTCCAACAGAATTGGCAAATTATCTTCAAGTAAGAAAAAAAGGTCCAATTAAGTAATCTCCAATAATTTTAGCCCACACATTCAATGAGAACTGCTACTGAAGATGAGATTGCATGATTGTATGCGGATTTTCCTCGGCCCAAAAATGATTATTATGAAAATTTCTGATACTGTTTTCAATAAAAAAACATTATCCTGGAAAAAAAAATTATGCGTCCTCTGCATGTACCAAAATTGAAAAATAGCGGTTTTAGAGATATTGGGAAAGAACTGTTTTTTTTGCTAAATTTCAACACCCTGTATCTCAGAAATAAAGCGGTTGCGGACCTATGTTTATATAAATATTTTTTCTTAAAATCATCCAAGGATTATCGTCCTTTGGGATCAGCATTCAATTATGAAACACCCTGTATAATGAATAAATGCCGTAAATCTGCACCCTGTATAATGAATAAATGCCGTAAATCTGCATGAATTGGAAAACTTCCAATGGATTATGTATCATATATAACGATATATGAATCTAGCTAATCTCTAGAAATGCAATATCAGAAAACATTATGGGGGTTTGATAAATATGAAATAAAAGAACAGAACCTGATTCTCAAACAGGAACTTAATAGCAACCAGGAGCATGATTGATGAGATGAGGATATGAGGATGAGGAAATTGTCGCCTTTTGCCATGTGCCTCGTCCTAGTTTAGGGCAGGATAACATAGTGTTTGGTCGCTTAAACGTCTACCAAGTCCCAACAAGATATACATAATTTCTAGATAGATAATTAAAACCTATTTTATCGTGTTTTTTAGTTATCCCAATAAAAATGATCAATGAACAACAAACAAAAATTGTCCTATTTCTTAATTTCAGGGTTTGTTTCCTCGAATATCTTGAAAACGACTATAAATATGAATTCAATATGTATGTTATATTCTATCATATAATTAATTGAGTGCCATGAAATTGTTTCAGTTACCGAACATAAAATCCGAAAGAACAATTAGCATTTCAAAAGTTTAGGATTATATACAAAAAAATCACAAGATATCTCTTTGGAAGTGGAAATTTATATGAACTCAAGTGAGATATCCATATGTATATACCGGGTGACACAGGATATCGGGCCACCCCTGTAACTTCTGCAATCGTGAACGGATTTTTCTGGAATTTGATCACATTACAATCCAATATGGCGGACTTCCGGTATTTCTGGAAATGCCAGTAACTTTGTTTTTTCAAATGAAACACCCTGTATATTTTTACATATTCAAGTTCAACAGGTCAAAACAAGTCCAAACATTATGTCAAATGTCATTTTTTTAACAATTGAAATTAAAATTGTTTTTTTATTTTAACTCGTGGATAAATGAGATTTGGTCGAAGCTATTCACAATGAGTCGCAAATAACAGAAAAACTTAATTTTTCTGAAAAATTATTTTTTGTGTCGCTTACTGGTTAATCAATTCAGTCACATCACATATTGATCAAAAATTCATTTTTTTTTAAATGAAACCCCTATGGGCCACCTACATGTCTCTCTAGAGCATTCATTAAGGAAAAAAATGACATAACATTTTTGTATTTCGGTGCAGTAACAAATTGTGTAAATTCAAAAATCTACAACTAGTTCACGAGTTTTCTGGCAGTTCGAATAATTTTTGAACTTAGTAAGCTGTGGAAAACAACATTTTTGAATCTTGTCAACTAATTGTGAAAGTTATACTTATAAGCACGATAATGGTGTTTTTTCTTAATTCTTCTAGCGTTTTCTTGACTGACATTGCATGGTATTCCAATTCCCGCGTCGAAGCGATTGGATCAAAATCGACATAAGCAAAACATTCATTTCTGCCTCCTCACTTACGATCATCTCCATTGTTGGGTTCTTTTCGGAATCTTCTCTCCACATTTTTGAAAAAGGTTCATTGTGGGTGTCTTCTGTGTGGGTATCGTTCAGCGTATAAATGACAAGCGGCGACAATGTTTTCAAGACATTCCCCGTAAATTAATAACATATCAACCTGTTCACTTCTTGTGAACCTATAATTTTTATTTTACATTTTCACTAAACTAATTCCCGGAAGTTTTTGAGAGTTGAGATGAAAGATGACAGCGAAACACAATTAGTTGACAAGATTCAGAAATGTTGTTTTCCACAGCTCACTAAGTTGAAAAATTATTCGAACTGCAAGGAAACTCATGAACTAGTTGTAGATTTTTGAATGTATACAATTTGTTACGGCACCGAAATACAAAAATGATATGTCATTTTTTCCTTAATGAATGTTCTAGAGAGACAGGTAGATGGCCCATAGGGGTTTCATTTGAAAAAATATAATTTTTGATCAAAATGTGATGTGACTGAATTAATTCATCAATAAATGACACCAAAAATAATTTTTCAGACATTATGTTTCTCTGTTATCTGCGACTCATTGTGAATAGCCTTGACCAAATCTCATTTATCCACGAGGTAAAATAAAAAAATCATTTTAATTTCGATTGTTTCAAAAAAAATTACATTTGACATAAGGTTTGGACTTGCTTTGACCTGTTGAACTTGAATATGTGAAAATATACAGAGTGTTCCATTTGAAAAAACAAAGTTGCTGGCATTTGCAGAGAAACCGGAAGTCCGCCATATTGGAATGTAATGTGATCAAATCCGAAATGGTTGCTTATATAACTGTATCAAATTTCAAGAAAGTCCGTTCACGAATGCAGAAGTTACAGGGGTGGCCCGATATCCTGTGTCACCCGGTATACATAAGATTCCCATAGGATAACAATGTCAGATTTTTTGAGAATTGAGCAAAACAATTTTAACTATGAATAACTCGTTCAAATCCTTCAGTAGCAACTATAACTTTCTTGGTAAGTGTAATTTATAATTCATAACTTATTTTTGTGATATAGATATGTTACTATATTCGTTTGATAGACCTGACTCTTATTAGACCAATTCATCTACAATTTGAGAGAAGTCTTCTCAATGTATTCTCGCGAGTCACTAGTTTATTTTGGGAACGATGAAACAATATAGCTTCAAGTATACGTGAACTGAAATGGAAATATACCTTGCCAAATTCAAAATAGACGTACCGTAACCTCGTTGAATCACGTTACTTTTTTTGAGAATAAGTTGGTCAATTTCATAAAATAAATTGTTTGAAAGACTCCGGTGATTCATTGGATATTTTGAACCATAAGGAATTATGTTGTTGTGTTTGTCTTCGGCTGTTTTTGACGAAAATTTCCAGGTAACGAGCGTTTGGGTATTACTTCCGGTACAACCGAAAATATAGCCCTTTTTATGACAGATGAATTAATCGTTTCCAAGAATGGCCAGAATACCAATTTGTTGATGAAACGGATTAATGAAATGGTATTGCATAATGCTAATGAAACTGTATTACTCGATAAAAACTCAAAACTAGTCCCAATATTTTTGATTATGTGTTAATTATTTTGGTATTTTCATATTATTGGAATAAGGCCATATCGTTGACCTGACACTATTAGCAAATGGCGGCCTAGCTAACGATAAGATAACCTATTGTTCACGATGAATAATTCTTCAATGTAGTATAAAGTAACTGATTGGGTAGGAAGATTAATTCAGTAGCTTTAGGAATCTAACTATGTATTAAAATCAATGTTCTTTATTAGAGTGAAAAACTCCTTAAATTAGGAGAAATAGGAAATCCATCCTTTCAAAAGTGCGATATGAATATTATTTTTTCAAGATCCATTCAATTAGGCGAAATGTGAACGCACAGCCATAAAAAAACCAATAAAACTCCACTCAAATTCTAGTTCAATAGTATCAGATCATACCGTAATAGACTCAGTGTTGACATTTCCATTATTATTAATTTTCCGTATCAAAACGATAAAAAGAGGTGAAGTGAAGATCTGATATATATATCTGTTCATCTGTGTGTATACTACTCTGTGTCATAACCTTCACAGAAATTGAATTTGAAGTGTTTGATGACCCAAAACTGTTTCGGGTAAAACAACAATGATTGCAGAAAAAGAAAAAAAAATTATAGGAAGAAAAAATATATTCTTTCTCCCACAAAAAAATTTCAATCAATCAGTAACTTTTTGTATTCTGAATTTGACTGTCGAAATATATATATATATATATATATATATATATATATATATATATATATATATATATATAAATATATATATAAATATATATATGTATATATATATATATGTTGGAAATATTGATGAAATATAGGTACATTTTTGTGAAGTTCGACTTCTGGGGACTCTATCCGTTCGTCTCCGTTTTCAAATCTAAAAAAATAATGAAAGTAATTACTAATTTACTTTTAAGAAGAAAAAGTAAGTTGTTTTCCACCTCAGGTCCTGAAAACGGAGATGATTATGGTTCCCGAAATGTAAACCTTTACAGGAAAGTGTACCTTATTAAGATTTCCAAAATATACTTCGACAGTTGAATTCAGAATACAGAAAGTAACTGACAAATTCAAAAATGTTCTGTTGAAGAGATAATAATTTGGTGAACTAAACTAGTGGACTGGTAGACTGAAAGTTTATCCATCTAACTTGTATAGATTATGTAAATAATTTTGTTAACACTAACTCATGGAGCTAAAGTATGATTTTGCCCCTGTACAAATTCTTATTTTTTTTTTTTCAGGAAAAAGTCCTCCACAAAAAATTTAATTATATTTTTATGTGTATTTCATGAAGGGCGAATTGGACAACTAGAAAAATGTTTCATCATTCATGGTATCATCAAACTATTATCTTATCTCTTGAAGTATTATTCGAAAACTTATACAAATAATTTCTCCAGAGGAATATTTCTTGATCCACACATGTGAAGTGTTTTTTAAAAGAAAAATACCGTTTTAAAAAACTCATGGAAGCACAAAACATAATATTCCTGCTTCTAAAGTATCAGAAAACATCTGAAAAAATTGTCAACAATATTCATTTGAAATATTTGGCCAATTTAGCCGAAAGGTACTAAATATTGTTATTAGAGGTGAACACCTCTTTGACGGTGAATAACTATTTTCTCTCCAAACGTAAGATATGAACAGATCTGAAGTGAAATCATGAAATATATTTATAGCATGATAATATTAATGAAGTATCATCGTCATAAAATACCAACGTAAAAATAGTTTTTAACCTAGACGTGTGATTATTATGAAATAACATCATTTTTCGAAAATGATTCAGAAGTCCTCAAAAATTGGACCAGTCCTGTTATATTCTGAAAACAAAAATTGTCATCTTATCTGGATACTTTTCCGGTTTCTTTTGAATAGTCCAAGAAGGGCTTCAGATCTAAATGGTACTTATATATATTTTTTTGAGTCTACAGAACATACTTAACATACACTAGATACGGAATACTCATTATGCGAGGCTCACACTCGACCAATATTTGTTTTAAACCCTTCTGGAAAAAAAATCGCATGTTTTTTTTAAACTTATGGCAGATAAGATACTCACCCTGGATCTGAGTTCTCTTTCGATTTCGAGATCATCTTGAAGTAGACGAATTTTATCCTGTGAACAAAGTAATGTTGAACAATATTATAGCAAAAACATTGTTTTGTTTCTGGAGGAAGTGAATTAATGGCTGGAAGTTTTTGTTTTTTTTTGATTGTATATTAAATGAAATGATCTAATTCTAAGGTGGATACAGAATTCACCAATTGCAATGTTTCACTTCAAAACCACTCAACACTTATCACAATCTTATTCCGAGAATGCACAATTTTAGGGAATTCTGTAACCTGATCCAGGTGATCATGAAAATTATTTTTACCTCGAGCCTGGAAAGGGCTGTCAGATCGGCGCTATATTCGATGCTAACATCGGCACTACCACCAGCTGCTCCACTGGAACGATATGAATATTTGGAAGTTCTTGCTACAGAAGAAGACATTTTTACTTTTTTTCAGCTTGTTCGATGCACCAACCGTCGAAAATTTCAGTGTTGAAACCCGCGTGCTACGCCGCCTTACAGTGGTGGCAAAGTCGTTCGTATGAGCGTCGCGATGGAAGAATCAGATTCAAGTAATTGCTCAAGTCGACGCTTGCGTGAAATGATCCCGTTTCTTAACTTGGCAGTAGGTGGACGACGCACCCACTTACGCTTACCTAAAAAATCTGGGAAGGAATCTAAAAAATGTTGTGTTATATTCAATCCGTCTCTTAAAAGAAACTATAGGTGATCGAAGTAGACCATCTCATACTGGTATAATATGTATGAAAAATTGAACAAAAATGTCACCCATATTTTATAGCTGAACATATTTTATTGGACATAAAAATATTAGATTTCAATCAATTTTGGAAAAAACCTGAAAAATATTTTCGAAATATTCCCATTTTTGCCATATTGCCATATGAAATACCTCTATTCTGGATCGTAGAAGCCACTAGAAAATAACGATGGACACACAAGGACACACACATGGTTTGGGTGGCAAGGCGAACACCATCAAATTTCAATTAAAGTTTCGAGAATGGATGATTTTTTTTGTGCAATAATCTTTATAACACCGATGAAGGAAATATTTATGTAGCTTCTGAACTCATGATACTCAATGAAATTGGAAAAAAATATCCCGCATAGGAGTCCATGCGAGGACTTCTGTGGCGCCTTTTTGAGCAGACAGATGTGTCTAGCTTACCAAATTTTTATTTTTTGCGACTTGGTGTGGTGTGGCTAATAAGTGGTAACGGATGCTACCACTTATTAGATTAGGTCTATTCACAATTTTATCGGTTTTTCGAGGAAACCTTGTAGATGAGTACAAAATAATATTTTAAAATTGAAGACATGTGTGGACATCTCCGAATAACAGTTGAGCTCGTTATAGGATAAAATATTCACTAACACGTTCCGGAATGTGCTGGTTTTCAGTGTCACAAAAATTAATTTAAAGTCTACAAAAGAAGTTGGGCAGAACTTATAGATATTTTTTTTTAAATTTAGATTTCATTTCATCCTTTGATGAAAGACACGTGGCAGAAAAGTACTTACGCATCCAGTACCAAGTACTCTTTATTTCAGAAATGTTCAAGTACCCAGGACTCAACATAATTTAGTCCAGTACTGCTTGTCAATGTTAAGCAATCTGATTGATCACTCTTTCAGCCGGAAAGTGTGGTATTTTAGATACTATTCGAAATGAAAAATGCGTAAGTATCATACGTATATTGAGGAATATAAATTACTGAAATGTCATTGTCGGAGAGAATGAGTTTAGACAACTAGAATAGAGACCGTCGCTAAGTTAGAACTGTGGCAAAATATATTTTTGGGGCAAATTCCTTATTACAGTGGATAATTTATTTTAGAAAAAACCTCCCGATATTCACACTAATGCTTGAGATTTGTATACCAGGGTTGTACTGTCATTGACTTACTTTTCAATCATAGTATTATTAGTTGAAATTAGAATTCTTATTTTATTTGGTTAAAGTTTGAAGTTTAATGTTGAAGACTGTTTTCTACTCCCCCTATAGTAAATGACGAAATTTGTACAACTCACCAACGAAAAGACCCCGCACTATCCTTATGAGAAATGGCTTTCGGTTAAATTTCCTGAATTTTTGGTATGTTGTAGATTTTGAATTTTTCGGCAAAAGTGTCCATGGGTATCTATTCCAAAAATGCAATACCTTATATATGATCAATAAAATGTCTTTCATTTGAAAGTCTTTTTTCCAAAGAAACTAGAGAAAATTGAACTGTATCAGAAGTAATAACCCTCTCAAGGTTGGAACTAATTTCCCATTGTTTGAAAGCTAATTCAATTTGAATGGTGGGGGTATTATACCTCCCAAAGTTCTACGAGAAAGTCCGCGATAGTAAAATATCTACGTTTTGTGAATATTTATTCAATAAACTAATTTTGAAATATATTTAAATATATTTTACACAAAAAATATGAATAAATATAAATAAAAATACTTTTAAAGACAAGCTGTTATTGAAATGCGCTAAAAAGAAAAAAATCTTCAGGGGTGTCACATTATTCTGTGAGTAATAGATTTAAAAACTTGTTGCTAAAGAATTCATATTTGTATTCAAACTGAAAACATTGCGCGGCAAGCTTTTGAATCTGTTACTCTCAGAATAGCGTGACACCTCTGAAGAAATTATTTTTTTCTTTGTAGTGCAATTTAATAAAATCTTGTCTTCAAAATTTTTTTATTTATTTGTAATTATATTTTACAGAACAGTTATGATTTCTGACCCCAAAAATTCTTACATACCAATTTTGGATAGAATCGGACATTTTGAATTTTCTAATTTGGATAAGAAAAGCATGATTTCCGACCCCAAATATCCATTTTGATTAGAATCACGCCATAAATTCCTCGGCCATTTTGGCCGCCATCTTGTTTTTTATATGAAAATGTCATAATGCATTGTCACCGGAATGATGGAGACCTGCCAAATTCAAGTTGATTGGACAGACAGACAGAAATCGAACAAATAAAAGTTTGTAAAAAACACTTTTTACTTTTACTAGTCTATAAAATGAAACATTGTGTGAACTGACAGTTCTGACATGTAAATATTGGAATATTATTTTGTTCCCAGAGCCTCCTTCGATATAAGACGAAAGAAGTACTCCTTGCGAAAAGTGTACTCTAAACATTTAACACCTAATCAAAATCATTCGAACGAAGGAAACCACTGCTGAAGTGATAATTAAAAAAAAAACAGTAGACTGAATTGGGAGAATGCACGAAATAAATAATTTATAATAATGATAATTATTGAAGTTATATAGAAAGCTTCTGTGCGAATGGAGAATATACATATATCACTTCGGAAAAGATTAATTTTGGAAGATTGGTCAGTGAATGACAACCTTGCATTCTCCTAATTCAGTCTGTTTTTTTTTTTTGAAAAATGGGGTCGAGAAACTTACGAAAGAACAAATTATCACTTCAGCAGTGGTTTCCTTCGTTCGAATGATTTTGATTAGGTGTTAAATGTCTAGAGTACCCTTTTCGCAAGGAGTACTTCTTTCGTCTTATATCGAAGGAGGCTCTGGGAACAAAATAATTTTCCAATGTTTACATGTCAGAACTGTCGGTTTTCATCGATTGATAGGTGTATTTGGAAGAGTTTTTCATTAAGAACGTCTGGATCTTTCTAGTCGGGCTATCAGTTCTTCAGTTTTTCATTATGCCGATTCCTAATAAAACCATTTGTTACGTGTGTGACAGACAATTTCCCCGCAGACAAATGTGTCGAATTCTTGGAGACAATAATATTCCTGTTCAGGAGTTGGCTGTTGCTAGGCGAGATGCAGCAGGAAGACCTCAAGAAGACATCACTGCCAACACTAGGTTGTGTTTCGATTGTAATTTGTCAATTCAAAATGAAATTCAAGCCTTAGGAAATGACACATGTTGTCTCCGATTGGATGTATTAACTCAAACTTCGAGCAATTCTTGTTTCATGTGTAATTCTCGACATAACATACAGCGGGTATCTACAGAGTGTAGAGTGAATATTTATGTATCGATCGATGTTTTTGTGCCTGATAATGTGAGGGTATGCCCTCATCACCTGAATGAAAATGGATACCTTTTAGATGTTCTACATGCAGGCTTGAAGTACGTCAACAGACCATATATTCTGAAAGGACTGCAGCTCCAACAATTTATGGAAGGACTGAGGAAGGCGGCAAAAAAATACACATCCAGAGATTTTGAGACACCAATTATTTTTCCAATGAAGAATTCATATCTCTTACTCCATTGAGTAAAGTGCAGTTTAACAAATTATATGAATTTTGTGATCCTATTGTGCGAGGACAAGTGAGATACATTACCAGAAAACATTTGTTAACGTTTCCCGTAAAATTGCGTCAGGGTATTTCTGATGATTTTCTCAAAGTGATATTTTAATATCCCACCCGCCAGGACACCAGTCTCATTATTTCTAACGTCGGGATTTTATTGACACAAAGATTTGTACAAAACAATTTGGGCTTTAATGCTATATCACAAGACACGTCACAGAATTTGTCAATGAACTCTATTACCCCAACCCTAACCAACCAAAAGCAATAGCTTGTAATGATTGTACTTATAGTAGAATCGAATTTCAGAATTCTCAGGCAATCCTATTGTTTTCATAATAAAAACCATATGGTGAAACCAGAAGTGATTGTTGCTCCAGACGGGTATATCCTGGCCATTCAAGGACCCTATTTCTCAGACGTTAAAAATAATAATGCCACTATATTGAACCAAGAGTTCGAGAGGGACATCGAAGGTATCAGGACCTGGTTTCAGAATGGGGATATTCTTATAGTGGACAGGGGTTATCGCGACTCGACACCATTATTTCAACAACTTGGTATTAATTACCATATATGCCCCCATTTCTGGCACGAGGTCAAAGACAATTCACTACCGAGGAAGCGAATAGTTCCAGGTTAGTTACCAAAACAAGGTGGATAGTGGAATCCAGAAATGGACATTTCAATTCAATTTTTAAATTCTTTAAAAGGACAATATCCACAAGACATGTTGTGAACTTGGATGACTTATATCGCATAGCTGGTGCTTTGATAAATCGATTTCATCGACTGATTACGATGCCAGGGACCGATATTCAGTTTGCTAGACGAATATTAGGGCGCTTTAATGAAGTTAATGTTATTCAAGCCAAAATTGAAGCTGAAAACTTACAAAATAGGATTGGTCGATGGGTGCAATTGGACCACACCCACGTTCGAAACTTTCCGCGCCTGACGATGGAGTATTTGAAGGAACTGACTTTTGAAGCGTATCAGATACAGTTATCTCCTTATATCCAGGACAAACTACAGAGGCAAGAAGAAGATATATTGGAATGGAATGTTTTGAAACAAAAAAGCCTAATAAGATTCCGGACATTTTCTATGTTTCGAAATTCAACAAAATATATGTTATGGATTGCCTACAACTCAGTATTAAATGACGACGATCCTCCCATTATGGGTTATTACTGTACCTGCAAATCTGGTTCAAGAACATTAGGAACTTGTGCACATGTTGCGAGTGTTTTGTGGTTCTTCGGATATGCAAGATACCAGCGTAATGTTTATTTTCCTTCGACGTGTCTTTTTGGTTTCATTTCCGATGCTGCTCATAGAAGAGCTCCAGATGATGTTGGTATTCAAATCATAGAACAATGAAAATTTTCATATCAACAATTTTCTAACGTTCAGAAAAATGAGAATTGTTTTTTAAGTCATTTCATCTAGTTTCCTCTGAAAATGATAGACACTCCGATAATCCGTTTCTGTGATTTTTTTGGGAATGAGACTAATATTTTCTTCAGTATATATGACTATTTACGAAATAAGACCAAATTAGAGACATACTTCCGAAACTCTACTTTTTTATCGTGATACCGAGTTAATGGGCAGCAGAAAATCAATGTTATGTTCCTTTCAATAACATCTAATTATCGGAGAATACATTTGGAATATTAGGGAAACTTGTTTTCCGTATTTTCTCCATACATAGTATATATATATATATATATATATATATATATATATATATATATATATATATATATATATACAGTGTGTTTCACTTCTCATGGAAACACCCCCGTATCTTCCGTAATTTTCGACGTAGAACCATAAAATTCTCAGGATCGATAGATACACTAGAACTAAACTCACTCCACAAAAGGAGTCATCCTACGTGATATACACTGCACGCCAGCAGCGATGGAACCACCAATTTTTCCGGAAAATTATATTAGGGGGCAAAATTGGCCCGAAATTCCTTCGGATTCGTGTTCAGGATCCCCAAATTACTACTAATACACCAGTCTCATGAAAAATTTTCAGTCCTGAAAAATTCTAATGTTTCACTTCTCATGGAAACGCCCCCGTATCTTCCGTTAATATCGAATTATAATGACGAAATTCTTTGAATTGATGAATATCCCAGAAATGCAACTATTGACTCAATGGATTGTAAGTAGTGATATACACTGCACGCCAGTCGTGACAATCAATTTTTTCGAAAAAAAATATATTGTTGAAATTTCCAGGGTCGATGGAAATTTTCAAAATATACCTATAGATTTTGTCAAACTAAGGAACGAAAGCAGCTCCCAATTAGTCTCATAAGGATACCCATACAAGAAAATTACTCGATGGCTCTTTTGTGCAGCTAATAATGAGTTATGAATTAGTGGCAATATTGAATGCATAAGTATAACTCAGTTATTTTTCTCGTGTTTTCCGTGATCAACAAGAATAACAGTTTCATTGTATCATTGAATGTTTCACCGCGAATTGGAATTATATTTTTTTGAAACTTTGGACATTCACTGTGGAAAAATTGCATTTCAAATTAAATACGAATGGTTGGTGAATAATATAATTTTTACTTTACCAGAAGAATAATTGAATTTCAAATCATACAATATTCACACATTCTCAAATTATAGTTCCTTGTATCAATCCCCCCTCTGATAAGATACATTTTTCCAGTCTGTTTCTGATATTTCTCCCAACTTTCCTCAGTTCCTCTCGTGTTACCTCTTGGCATGTTTCAGTAATCCTCGCACGGAGATCATCACGAGTGAGCGGCCTATTCTTATAAACCTTGTTTTTTAATGTTTCAAATCATACAATATTCACACATTCTCAAATTATAGTTCCTTGTATCAATCCCCCCTCTGATAAGATACATTTTTCCAGTCTGTTTCTGATATTTCTCCCAACTTTCCTCAGTTCCTCTCGTGTTACCTCTTGGCATGTTTCAGTAATCCTCGCACGGAGATCATCACGAGTGAGCCGCCTATTCTTATAAACCTTGTTTTTTAATGTTCCCCATGAATAAAAATCCATCGAGGTTAAATCAGGCGACCGCGGAGTCCATTCTACAAGGGTCCGATTCATCTCATAGGTAAATTCCTATTAAGCCACTCCCTCGTTATCCAATAATTGTGCACCGGTGAACCATCCAATTGAAAAATCCCCTTATTTCTTATAACCACAGGAAGTTCCCGCAATGCCTCTGAAAATTCATTCTCCAGGAAATTGACAAATAGTTCTCCATTCAGATTTCGATCGAAAAAATAGGGTCCTGAGATTATATCATTCAATATCCCACACCATACATTGACTTTATGAGATATTTTATTTTCACAATTTACAACCCAATGTGGATTTTCTTCAGTCCAGAATCTCATATTCTGGGAAGATACCACTCCATTGGTGGTAAAAGTCGCTTCATCGCTTTAGGAAATTACCGTTATTTGGGTAGTTTCCTTGTGCCCATAAACAAAACTCCATCCGTCTGTTTTCGTCTCCTGGATGTAGGGTGTGGAGAAATTTGGGTTTGAAAGCATGCATTTTATGTCTTTTCAAATACTTCCAAATTTTAATGTGGCTTATATTGAGCTGGAGTGATTCATTTCTCAAACTTATATGAGGATCAGCTCGATAAGCCGCCAAAATGACATCTTCTTCAATATGGTGCCTAACTAGTTTTCTATCCTTCGTAACTTGGCCGGTGCTTTTGAAGAGGTTAAATATTTTGAAAACTGTTCCTGGGCCAATTGAAGGTTCGTGCGGATGTCTTCTGTTGAATTCAGAGGCTGCTTCACGGTAAGACCTCGTACCTTCACCAACCAACAACACGATTTCAACTTTCTCTTCAACAGATCTACGAACCATCTTCAAAAACGAAAAAAGCGGGAACAACGAAAAACAACAGGAACAACAGGAACAACAGTAATAATAAGAAACAATTCGTGGAAACTAGACTGATGGTAATATTAAATTCAACGTCAAATACAAGTTGTCAGTAAATATCAATATGGAATTGTTTTCCATGGCAATGTCAAGGCACACTCTGCTTTTGATTGACTTCAATCCTTTCAATTCGATGAAAAAATGATTTGTTCGTTCATTCATATGTAGATAACGATGGAGAAATAATATGAGATTTCGTATTTTGCGGTGAATTGTAAAGATCAAATAACATTTCATGAATTTAAAATTAATTTTTTTGAAGATTTCTATGAATTGGGGAAAAATATATTTTGTGGATGGTTCTGATTGATTCACATTGAAAAACAAAGTATACAAGAACAACCCGAAACATATCAAGATAATACATGGGGAAACTGAAAAGAGAAATATTAGAAGGAGACTAAAAATGTATAATATTAGAGGGTGGATTGGAGAAGATTTTGTCATTCAAAATTCAATAATTCAACCAATCCTTCCTGTTACGTGTGCCGGAAAAAATTAATTCATTATCATCTTTTGCATTACTGAAAATGGACATTTTTCACGAACCATCCGTAATTCATTTGAAATTTGATATTGCTGGAATCCAAGTTCAAAGTTATAAAAACATATTCTGGTCCGCGCAGAAAAATTGAATGATACATTAAAATTATTGTTATTGATATTCATGGAAAACCATTGTCCAATTCTTAATATTATAAACAGTAAGTGCGGAGTGCGGAGGTATAGCACAACTCACCTTCTGTGAGGAGAGACATGTGATAAGAAAATTAAGTTGATGAATACCAAATCCATATCGAATCTAGTGTTCATTTGAAATGAGATGCATTTGGTGCACATACTAATTTCAGTGGCAGTTTGTTACTCCGTTTGTTCCATTCGATCGGAAGTGCATTGTATGATGTTTGGAAAAGTGGATAGTTCCGTCGCAACTGAGGGGTATATCAATTAGGACAAGGCCACTTTTTTGATAGGTGCACTTTCAGCATATCTATCAATCTAGAGAGTTTCATAATTCTCGAAAAGAAAGATACGGGGGCGTTTCCATGAGAAGTAAAACATTAGAATTTTTCAGGAGTGAAAATTTTTCAGGAGACTGGTGTATTAGTAGTAATTTGGGGATCCTGAACACGAATCCGAAGGAATTTCGGGCCAACTTTGCCCCCTAATATAATTATCCGGAAAAATGGGTGGTTCCATCGCTGCTGGCGTGCAGTATATATCACGTAGGATGACTCCTTTTGTGCAGTGAGTTCAGTACTAGTGTATCTATCGATCCTGAGAATTTTATGGTTCTACGTCGCAAATTACGGAAGATACGGGGATGTTTCCATGAGAAGTGAAACACACTGTATATGACATGCTCTCCCCTATTCGAACTGAAAAACGAGGGGTTAACGTACCCCTGTTTTCGAACCACCCTGTATAAAAAAAAGTCAATTAACTTCGATACAGATTGACGGAGTTTATCCAGGCTAAATTGAATCTTCAATTTTCATCAGAGAACTCACACTGGTTGGTTTAAAATTAATCGAATTGGATTTTAGTTTGTTCACCCAGTTATAGAGCACAAAACGAACAAGAATCATGGAAACGAGATCAACGTGACATACATCATTGAGGCATGGTATTCCCAGAATAAATAGGCGTTTTGTCAATTATCGGAATTGTAAAAAATTCTGAGCAGAAAGCTTCACTTTTCATCTATCACACCCTGTATCTCGAAAACTAGTCGGTGGTTTTTTTAGTGGCTATGGACACTTTTGCCGAAAAAGTCAAAATCTACAACATACCAAAAATTCAGGAAATTTAACCGAAGCCATTTTCCATGAGGATGGTGCGGGTCTTTTGTAGAATACAACTCGCCAACTAAGCATTCATTGTGCGACATAAAATTGAACTATTTAACTCACTGTAAGCAGAACGCTCGATCAACAACCAATAGCATCTGTGAAGTGAATCGCACGACGTACAACCAATAGACATTCAGTAGTTGCCGAGGAAACGATTAGCACGCCGCGTCGGTAACATTTTGACATTATTGATAATTGTTTCGCGATTAGTTATCAGCTTTTGCATTTGCAAAGATCATTGAAAGAATAAATCCCTAATAATAAAAGTAGATATAGAGAGCGGATTCTGGGACACTTTTTTCACTTTTCAAAAAATTTCCTCAGATCTGGAGAAATTTCCTCTGACCCCGATGGAAACTCCCATAAGAGCCTGTGTATTAGAGAGAGAGGGAGATAGTGATTTTCCCTGATTTTTCCCCAGATCTGGGGAAATTTTCAAAAAGTGCCAAGGTCCAACGTGGTAATTTTGCGACCACAAATCAGATCCTTGGGGAACACCCACTTTTTACGTGCTCGAGGTCTATATTACCCTGGATTTTCCATATATCTACTGTATTTTAAGGGTCAACCTGACCCCTTAGGGTTTTTTTATGTATTTCACATAGTTTTCCCTAGACTACTGAATTTTAAGGTTCAACCTGATGGATTTCTCATGGATGATTAACTTTTTTCCCCAGATCTAGGGAATTTTTCACGTAGGTTGTGTTTAGATTAGTCGTTTCAGATGATTTTAGGTTAACCTGATGGATTTCTCATGGATGATTACTTTTTTCCCCAGATCTAGGGAATTTTTCACGTAGGTTGTGTTTAGATTAGTCGTTTCAGGTGGATTTTTAGGGTTAACCTGATGGATTTCTCATGGATGATTGACTTTTTTTCCCCAGATCTAGGGAATTTTTCACGTAGGTTGTGTTTAGATTAGTCGTTTCAGGTGGATTTTTAGGGTTAACCTGATGGATTTCTCATGGATGATTAACTTTTTTCCCCAGATCTAGGGAATTTTTCACGTAGGTTGTGTTTAGATTAGTCGTTTCAGGTAGATTTTTAGGGTTAACCTGATGGATATGGGATAAGTGATTTTTTCCCTAGATTTAGGGATTTTTTCCCTAGATTTTCTGAATTTTGAGGGTTAATCTCATGGATTTCTAAGGTTGTATTAAAGTTTTTCCCTAGATCTAGGGATTTTTCATGTAAGTTGAGACATGTTTATGTAGAAATAAAATATTTTTGTATGATGTTTGTGAAGTCTATGATGTGAATTTAGATGAAGGTTCTTCGATTACGGTTGTTTGATGTGATGTTGTAAATCTAAGTGAGTTTAATGTTTTTTATTAACCCAACCTAACCAAACTCTGCTAACATTGTTATTATATGAGTATAAATTTCTTCTGCAAACAATCAAAAGACATACATTTTTTAATTAACCCAACCTAACCAAACTCTGCTAACATAATAATTTATCATATTATATAAAGGGTGAGTTTCTCTGCAAGCATCGAAAAACGACTAACATGCGTTGAAAAACGTCTGTTGAAAAACGTTAAAACGACTATACTCACATAGAAAAAAACGTTGAAAACATCTAAAA